>SATY01000221.1:0-44082 GCA_004335155.1 Ascochyta viciae | reverse complement strand
TCACTAGTCCCCTCAGCATCACCACCAATCCCCCCATCACCGCCACCAGAATCACCCTCCCCTCCGAGCACGACCTCGCCATCGCTCTGGAGCAAGACGGCGAACTGGACAAGCTGCCTGCCGGGACTATCAACGTAGCCAAGATGATCGAGAACTCCCGACCCGTAGTCGAAGCACTGAACGAGCAGCTAGGGGCTGGTATGTGTCCCCACCCCAGTGCGGATATGGGGGATGTTGTGGTGAGCGGCAATGGTAGTGCGCAGATGGATACTAGTCAGATAACTGGCGGAACACGTACTGAGGTTACTGCTGCACCATCGGCCGAATGCCTGAACGAGGAGGAATCAACTACTCGACCGCGAGTCGTGGATACGATTACAACCTCGCTTCCAACAGAATCGGATATTCACGCCATGGATGAGCCAGCTAGTTTCGGCACCGCCGGACGTCCTAACCGGATGGAAGGAAAGGGAAGACGTGCATCTCGATTTGAGCGTGCCAGAGCAAAAGCAAGAAAGCTGGTGCGCGGATGTGGGGTGGTGGCGTCGCTGCTGGGGTGTTATGGAGAAGACCGAGAGAGGCTGAGGAAGAGGGCGTGTGGTCGTCACTGAGCGTGTAAAGTGTAGTTTGTTCATGGCAGATCTGGGTTCTTACGCTGTACTTCTGAAGAAGTCGGTTTATATGAAAGGAGGGCATGGTCGTGAACTAGATAGAGTGCGATAGCTTGAGAATCGTGAACTTCACTATGTCTGTTCCTAGAGGCGTGAAAGTTGCATTCAGTGCAATGAATACAAGGTGCAAAAGGAAAGACGTTAGTCTCAACGGTAGCATCAAGAGGTAAAAGAAAGCAAAAAAAAGAAGTCTTTGAATAGCTGAGACTGGTTTCGATCCAGTGTCCTCCGGGTTATGAGCCCGGCGCGCTTCCGCTGCGCCACTCAGCTTTGGTTCAGATTCGATAAAAAGAATTTTGATAAGATTGTACATATTCCCAATTCTTTTCATACCCTCACTTGTTGTACAGCTTACTTGTTCAGACGCGTTGAAGTTGAAATCGCGCAGATGAATCTAAGACTGGGAGCTGTGAAAGAAATTTTCGGCCAGTGAGTCATGGGGGTGGAGCACTCACCAACTAGGCTACACACTCCCACGACCCTCGCTGCGTGACATCCAGTCTTTTATTTTTCAGCCTTGCTTTTTCGGGATACGGGCAGAGAATCCTTTCGTACTGCATGCCTTTCGTATCATTGAAATCAATCGGTAGTGTCTCAGGCGCAATGCCCTTCTCCACCTAGTCGATGAGTGCTTGGAAGGTTGAAGTGGGCTGGCCTCCGTTGCCACCAGAACAATGTGCAAGGCCCGGCACTTCGAAATAGCGGAAGAAGTCTTCAATACCTGGAGTGGTTGTTTTGACGCGATTGTAGTAATCCTCGGTACCTTTGGTGGGAACGAGACCATCCGCCTGATATGCAAATTAGTACAATCGTCGTGTAGCTACATGATAAAATAATGTACTTACAAGCCCATGATACGTCAACATCTTACCGCCAGCATCTCTGAATCCGCTCAGATCGGGATCTCTTGTACCGACCATGGAATCATACTCCTGCACACTAGCGTGGAACAGATGCGCATACTCCTCCACGCTTTGAATCTGCGTGTAGTTCCATTCTGGGTCCTTCTTGACGAAAAATCTAAGCCATGCTTCACCGAGCCCCGTTGGTAGGCCGATACATGTGCCATTCGCATCACATGATGTGGATGCATAACCAAGATCTGACGTAGTGCCTGACATTGCGTCTGAGCCAGTAAGGCGCGCTTCGTAGTTCACGCCGTACCAGAGGAAGTCTCCGTTGGGTTTGCGAGGGCCTGTCCATGTTAAATTTGCAATTTTAGCGGCGGCGTTGCTGATTGTGGTCGTTGTGTATGTGGATTTGCAGTGCGCGGGCTGTCCAACCAGCGTGAAGGGATCGAAAGTGCACTTCGAAGCATCGCTGATGAGACCATCTGTGACGCCGTCTAGTGGATCGCAAGCAGCGATAACAGCGTCAGTCAGCGCGCTGATCTCGCACTTTGATGGATATTGACTATTGACGACCATCATAGTTTGTGCCCAAGATGCCGCTGGGATAAATTGAGCCCAATTGAATGCCGGCGCTGATGCTGCGATACCATCATATGCATTTGGGTATCTCTGGGCAAGCATAAAGCCTTGTCTGCCACCTTGCGAGCAGCCAGTCCAGTACGAGAAATCAGCGGGTCGGCCATAGAAACTTTTGATGAGGTCTTTGGCAAGCATCGCCTAGGTAGTCAATGAGCTGCGAACTTTATAATTGGCTTTCAGTAGGTACCTGGTCATTCAACGCTACAGACGCGAGGTCTTGCAGAGCATACAGGTTGACGTTTCCTGGGCTAGTTAATGTCCAAGGGTCCGGTACATAGCTCAATCCAATCCCAGCATCGCTGGTTGTTGCAACGTAGCCTTCGCCGATTGCACCAGCCATTCCGACGTCTGTCAGTGGGAAGCGACCTGCAACCCAACCGCCACCGCCAATAGCCTGCAGCCGTCCGTTCCAGGTCTTCGTTGGAAGCCATGTCTCTACTTTTATTGTGTCGTTATGACCAGGATACGTGTAAGTAACTGTGATATTACAGAAATCGACGTTTCGAACGGAGATGGAAGGGTGGTTGTAGTAAAGCTGGGAGTAAACATCTCGCGAGAAGTTTCGTACAAGATTGGCAGAGAGATCAATTATGTCGGCGCCAAATACTGTAGGGAATGGTATAGCGCTTGTATTGCATGCCTGCACAGGTACGGTTGAGTAGTTGCTCATGCTGGGCGTCTTGTGAGGATCAGAATGCGAGAGAGCAATTTGGAGGACCTTTTGTATAGCAGTCATTGCTTGAATGTACATTTTCAACGGCTGTGCTCTGCACTAGAATGAGCTCCAATTTCAACGGCCCATGTATTTGAAGGTGATCAAGATCCCGAACTCGGCTTTTGAGTTATACGTCGTGTAGGTGATCCGCGTATAGGTGTTGTGATCCCCTTTTCTAGGCAACAACGTCGGGAACGGAATTGAATTATTTGGTCCTGCAATCTGTGCTTTTGGAAGAATCTCATGGCACGAATGTATCTGCGGTAGCTTCGTTAGGCCAGTCCAGCCAGTGCCTCCAGTATGTGCCAAGAGACTTCGTGATTGAGACGACCAGCATGCGGCCCGCACTGTTCACGAACCACATTCTACGGCGCTGGTGCAGGAGTACTGCATAGTAACAAAGGATGATCAGTGCTTCGGGTTGACGTTTCTGCAATAGACTCGTGTAAACGCCTGATAGAAGGACTGGCCAAGTCGAGAGTAGTCCGGACGGTTGTTGCCGCGTTTCCGCAGATTGCTCTTCCATGTAGTCAGCCTGGTACATTAGCTTCAGTCTGGAGACTGCATCGCGACACGCCGTGTTGCTCTCTGCGCTCATGTCGCCGTCGTCTAGGAGGCGGCTCAGTTGTTCTGCGACCAGAATTGCTCGTTCTGGGGCGTGCGATGCTGCAAGATCTAACTGAGTACTGGCACGATGCAAGACAGGCGAGATCTTGGATTGAAGCAACAAGTCCCAGGCTTGAGAGACGACGGTCTGGACTCCACGATGGAGGTTTAAATATGTGACGAAACGGTCGAGGAAACCATCCGCATCATTGTTTGAAGACATGACTGCTTCTGCAAGCGAATGAGTACCAAGAAGGCTTGCGAACATCAGCATGGCGTCACAGTTCTCGCTGTTAATGTTCCCAAGATGCTCATCGAATGAGGTCAAAGCCTCGATCTGGAGTGAGGTAGCATCGGCATGGTAGGAGCTGGCCTGCATGGGCTTTGTTTGGCACAGATGTAGAGCCGAGAGCGCAAGAACCTGAAGCAGCAGATATGGAGCCGACAGTACAGCTGGCATCACTGTACGCATCAGACCGAGATCGACGATCCCATTCATGTCGAGACCTGGTATCGTCTCCAGCATGAAGTTGCTTAGCAGCTCCATGTGACGAATGTTGAGGCTCGAGCAAGGTGCATCATACTGTAGTGAGGGAGCTGGCGTAGGGATTGGCGATGCAGTAAAGGAAGACGGAGTCGTCTCTGACGCAGCCACGGCAGGTAAAAATGTCTGTGAAGGCGAGGATCCAGCAGATATTACACCAGTATCCGTTACGGAAGATTGCGGTGAGCTGGTGGCTGTGGACCGGACCGCACGCGGACGTACCGGTGGGTACACACACTGACGTTCTGTAGTCGAACAGTTGACACAAGTGGGCCGTCCTTCATCACACTAACCACCCGTAAAAAACTCAGGTCAGCCCAAGCCATCAAACAAAAATTACGGACGGTTGTTGTCGAACTTTGACCTTGGAATGACAGACAGGTCCGTCATCCCAAGGCGTTCAGTCTCTAGAGTCACCAATCGAGAGATTGGACTGTGCTTACCTTGATATGACGGCGTTTGCAATTTTGACATCCTAGTTTGGACTTCTTGTGCGTCCTACGCTGGGCCATTTGGACGTATGCGTATAACGCGTGTGCCTGAGAGTTGAAGGCAAACGGGCCGGCAGATACGTGGGTAGGGGAGAATGCAAAGAGATGAAGAGCACTCGCGTAGACTTATACGAAAACGCTACCCAGAGATGCTACATATCGACGCGTATCCTTGAGGGGCTGAGGTTTGGTTCGAAACGAGTCGTGCAGACTAAATCGTATAGCATGGAGTAGTGGTGAGGGTTGGAGTGCCCGTTTGATACGTAGCGCATCTGATTGGTGCCAGATTATTACTAATCGTATTAACTCGTATAGCCTCCTTTGAGTAAGTACAACTACCATGGCAGCTACTATCATCACCAGCAAACTAAGCAACTTGGAAAGCCGCCCGTTGCTATACGTCGTACCGCAGTCTGTTTAAGCTCACTTGCCGCTTCACAGACCGTTATGTCTTTATTTAGACTATCTTGCGAATGCATGCGTTCCTTTGGCTCTATTTATGTATATGTTGCTGAATAAATCCTCTCTGTACCTGAAAGTTATTTGCATTGCCGGACCAACAGTCGCTTTCTACAACATCTGTCCACCCCGTCTCATTTATAACCTGGGCAATTCAACAACTCGAACACCTGCCGTACCGCTATCCCACACCATGGCTATCCTTGAGCCGTACAAAGGCGGCTACTATCTCTGGAACTATGTACCATCGATTGCTGCAGCGGTCATTTTCATCATTCTCTTCCTCGCCATGACTGCGCTTATATCATGGCGCATGTTCAAGACCAAGACTTGGTTCTGCGTACCGTTTGCTATTGGCGGTTTCTGTAAGCTCTCTGCATCCTCTTTCGATAATTCCGTCTCATATCACTCAGTTGAGTTCGCCGGATATTGCGCTCGAGCATCGGCACACAACAGGACGGGTCGCATCATGCCCTACTCTACCCAAAACGTCTTCATACTTCTCGGCCCAGCCCTTTTTGCAGCCTCGATTTACATGTGTTTAAGTCGCATCATCCGTGGTGTCCGCGGGGATCAACA
This sequence comes from Ascochyta viciae, assembly GCA_004335155.1. Lineage (NCBI taxonomy): Eukaryota > Fungi > Ascomycota > Dothideomycetes > Pleosporales > Didymellaceae > Ascochyta > Ascochyta viciae. Next base: position 38,527 of record SATY01000221.1, on the reverse strand, counting down.
CTCCCTAATCAAACCGAGCCGGCTCACGAAGACTTTTGTCACTGGAGACGTCCTCTCGTTCGTTGTGCAGGGTGGCGCAGCAGGCTTGATGGTTACTGGCAACAATGTCAAAACTGGCGAAGGTATGGTGATCGGTGGGCTGATGATTCAGATCATCATGTTCGGGCTGTTCGCAGTTACGGCTATCATGTTCCAGAAACGCATCGAACGCAGCCCTACGCCTGAGTCCTGCAGCTCTGCTTTGCCGTGGCAGAAGAGTATGCGCATGCTCTACATCGTCAGCGCTCTGATCATGGTCCGTTCCATTTTCCGTGTTGCCGAGTATGCGATGGGCAATGCCGGGTATTTGCTGAAGCATGAGTGGTCGCTTTATATCTTCGACTCAACTCTTATGTTCGTTGTCACAGTCGTCTACTTCCTTTGGTACCCAACTTGGATTACTGCCGACAAGCTGGAGCCTCAGAGTTATGGGGTTTGACTGGTGACATTTCTTGAGTTTTACAGGTCGAAGCAGGACAGAGTCTTTGAGATAGGGAGCTGAAGGTCCCAAAGTTCGGAGTAGCATAACACGTTCATAGACATAGACCATATCAATAACCAGATGGAAGCCTTGGTGCATTAAACATGTACCTGTTGATTGTTTGTTCTCGGCAGCACATGAGAACTCGAGAACTCGAGAACTTCAAACAACAGCCTAACCAGATCCAATCGTGCCTCGGCATCTGCCCTTCCCCACGCGATGCCAACGCCGAACGACTCGACCGTGCATGTCATCAGCGTCGACTTACAACATTCGATCAGCATCCCAATATCTAGCTGGTTCATTCTTTCAGTAATACTAAAACCAACAGTTGCACTAGCGTTGTAATAAAGACAGCTCGATATAAACGCCGAGACCACTGAAAGAGCAAGGAAAGCAGATCGTTCACAGGCAGGATGACAGAAACGTACAACTACGAGTTCTTCAACGTCACGTTCCCTGCCCAATATGTGGCACACGTTGAGATCAACCGGCCGGAGAAGCTGAATGCGTTCAAGGAAGTGTGAGTATTGCAAGTCTTTCATCAGTTCACAGGACCAGACCAATCACTATGGCTTCTTTCTTGATCAGCCATAACCCAGCCAGCTTCACTTTGGGACTTTTCAGCATCACTCCCATTCTAGCAAATAACATCGTCTTTATCTTCAACCGAAGCTGAGCCATGTATCTCTACCTAACTACAGACCCCAGCTAACACTCTAGCAGGATGTGGCACAACCTCTCCGGACTCTTCAAAAAACTCTCCACGGACCCCAACATCCGCGCAATAATCTACAGTGGCGCTGGCCGCGCCTTCACTGCAGGTCTGGATGTGCAAGCCGCCAGCTCAGGCGGCACCTTCGCCCCGCCCACAGTGGACGCGGCTCGCAAAGCAAACGGTTTGCGGCGCCACATCCTCGAGTTCCAAGACTGCATCACGGCTCTCGAGAAGTGCGAGAAGCCTGTTATCTGCGTGATGCATGGTATTTCTTTTGGGTTAGCGCTTGATATGTCACTGAGCTGCGATATACGCATTTCTACTGCGGATACCAAGTTCAGCGTTAAGGAGGTTGACATTGGGCTTGCTGCTGATATCGGTACGGGCTCATTTCTCGTACTTGCTTTCTGCGTGACTCGACTGACAGTCAACAGGTACTTTGAGCAGACTGCCTCATGCGGTAGGTAACATGAGCTGGGTGAAGGACGTCGCGCTCAGCGCACGCGTTTTCGGGTCTGAGGAGGCGTTGCGCGTCGGCCTCGTCTCTCGAGTGGCGGCAGACAAAGAAGCTGGGTTGAAAGAAGCATTAGAGCTTGCGACGCTCATTGCGGGTAAGAGTCCGGTGGCGGTGCTGGGCACGAAGGAGATCCTGAATTACTCAAGAGATAAGACGGTGGCCGAAGGGTTGAACTACACGGCTGTTTGGAATGCAGCCATGTTGCAGACAGATGATGTGAAGGAAGCCATGCTGAGTGGGATGCAGAAGAAGCAAGTCAAGTTTGCAAAGCTGTAGAACTTGTCAACGAAAACAAGGAAGAAGACGTAGTGCTAGGTGTTATGGAACACGTCAAGATACTTGGCTCGGTACCTGCATGTGAAGAAGATGGACTTGATATTTTCATTGCCTCTGAGCGCCTGGAAGTGCTAATACCGGAAAGGAGTTGATCATGCCCAAAACCCGTCTCTGCATAGCCGCATGAGCTTATCATGAGCGTCACTCATATCCCATGGCATGCTACAGAAGATCTCATGTGGAATCGTGATTTTCCCATTTGCGCCCGCCAACTACCTCGTACTTGTCACAGTACAATACGACTACATCAACCGTTGAGCTTATGCCCTCGACATAACGCCCCAGCAGCGGATCTTGTTGTCGGTGTAACCAGCAAACAGGGTCTGGCCATCGGCGCTCCAGGCAAGGGAGACGCACTCGGGCTCCCTGCTCTTCTTGCCGACCTCCATGTACTCGGGCTTCAGCTCGTCAACCTTGGACTTCTTCTCAAGGTCGAAGATGATGATGCTGGAGGAGGTGGCAGCGCACAGCCAGTAGCGGTTGGGCGAGAAGACAAGGGCGTGGATCTCGTCACCGGCGGTGAGAGAGTACAGGTGCTTGGACTCGTTCAGGTCCCAGAGCATGGTTGTTCCGTCCTTGCCACCGGAAGCGCAGAGAGAGCCATCGGGGGAGATGGTGACGGTGTTGATGTAGCCGGTGTGGCCGATGTGGTCGGTCTGAATGCGGCAAGAAGCGAGCTCCCAAACCTGTGGACATGTCAGCGGCTGCTGGCTACAAACGCTGAAATTCAGACGAGTTGCAAGTGTAAAATCAGTACAAAGGTGAATGTTGTTCTCATAGCCCTAGATGGGGGCTCTGAAGTAGCAAATACTTTTTTAACCAAATCATCATGAAAGCAAATCGCGAAAGTGTGCTTGTGCAGGGAGTTGTACGCACCTTGACGAGCTTGTCCCAGCCAGCGGAGACGATGACAGGGTTCTGGGGGTTGGGCGAGAACCTGACGCAGGAGACCCACTCGGTGTGACCCTTGTCGGTGATGGTGTACTTGCAGTCACCGAGGGTGTTCCAGAGCTTGATGGTGCGGTCGCGCGAGCCGGAGACGATCTGGCGGTTGTCGGCGGAGAAGGAGACAGACAGGACGTCGTTGGTGTGGCCGACGAAGCGGCGGGTGGTGACACCGGTGGAGAGCTCCCAGAGACGGAGGGTCTTGTCCCAGGACGAGGAGAGAGCGTAGGCACCGTCAGAGGAGATAACCTGTGAAGCATGTCAGCCCGGTTGCGCCTTTCCAGCTACCAAATTGCTGCACTGCTGCCATTGCTGCGATATGCTTGCACGCGCGGGTGTACGTACGCAGTCGGACACGATGTGGGAGTGGCCGTGGAGGCTCCTCTTGGGGTAACCGTACGAGGTCTCGTCGCGGGTGAGGTTCCAGATGATCAGCGTCTTGTCGCGCGAAGCGGACAGGAGCATGTTAGGGCTGGCCATTGTTAGTATTCTGTCGCATTGCAGCCGCGCGCTGTGTATCCTGAATTCTAAACGCACTTCTCGAGCGAGGTAGCGAGGGAGGTAACCCAGCCAGAGTGGCCCTCAAGGGTGCCACGGAGAACCAACTGCTCGGCCATGATTGCGGTATGTGGCTTGAGAGGGGAGTCGACGGTGATGGTTGTCGTAAAGTCGCGAGCAAGAAATTGAATTGATGGGGTCGCTCTTGCGCTGTGGGCATGCAAATAGCCCGTGCACTGCTCTAGCCGCATTGAGGTGCGCAGGCGAGCGCTTGGCACGTACGCCGCTTCCTCAACTCGATGATGACATCTTGGAGCCGTCCAGATTTCCATATTGAGGCTGTAAGAGGTTTACTATTGTGCTCTCTTTCAACCTTGCTGTGCTTCAGCGTTGTGAAAGCCCTGCGCATAGTTTTAATCTTCTTCAGCTGAGTGTGTGAACAAAACAAGCACAGAAGTAATATTTCTGCAGCATGCACCTTCTCAAAGCGTATTAGAATATTGCAAGTCAGCACAGGCTATCGAACCATAAAAGCGTATGCCTCTACTTGCACATCAGTATCCCCGTTAAGAGCGTTTGCACATCGTCCCTCAACTTGCACTTCCCCGTGGTTCATCCAGCCGTATATCCGTCCTTAACTCCGAACTACCCACCATCACCAAGAACGCCTGAACTGCGTGATGTATCAACGAGTACAGCCAAGACATAACCGTGGGTACCACCTGTGATTTATAAAGACCATTCAAACACACTCGTTACACTGATACTAGTCATTCACATCAACTCATACACACGGCAACCAACCGCTATCACTCCATCCGCCATGACTTCTTCAACACCTACCCAAAAGTCAACCCAAATCCTCCTCCTCGGTGCCGGAGAACTCGGCCTTGCACTCCTCCCACATCTCTCTTCCCTCCCAAACACCCACGTCACAATTGGCGTACGCTTTCCGCAGAAATACACCCACCTAGCGACTCCCACCATTTCCCTCACCACCATCGACCTAACAAGTCCTTCTCCCACCCTTGTCCCAGTCTTCGCCGGCTACGAGATTCTAATCAGCGCAACTGGCTTCACATCCTTGCCGGGCAGTGTAACGAAACTCGCCCACGAAGTACTGGAAGCCGGACAGTCTCGACAACAGCAAGGAGAAGGAGGGCTGTGGTATTTTCCCTGGCAGTGGGGTGTGGACTACGATGTCACAGGGGATGGGAACGGATCGATGCCGTTGTTCGGCGAGCAGAAACATGTCCGCGATTTGCTGAGGACAGAGGCGGAGCGGTGTGGTGTCAAATGGACTGTTGTCAGTACGGGCATGTTTATGAGTTTCCTCTTCGAGCCGTTCTGGGGTATTGTTGACCGCAGTCAGGAGGCGAACGAAGGGGAGGAGAAGAAAGTGGTGGTCCGATGTTTGGGGGATTGGTCGCACCGCGTTACAGTCACGGATGTTGTGGATATTGGAAGGGTGGTGCAGAGGATACTGGCTGGCGATGTAGATGCTGAGAACCGTGTCTTGTATGTCGCGAGTGCAACCATCAGCTATGGGGAGTTGGCGGATGTCGTGGGGAGGGCCGGGGGATGCAAAGTCGTGAGGGACGCTTGGAGTTTGTACGATTTGAAGGAGCAGCTGAAGAGGGACCCGGAGGATGGGATCAAGAAATATAGGCTAGTGTTTGCAGGGGAAGGGGTATGGTGGGAGACGCAAAACACCGTGAACCAAGAGCTGGGCATGGAGATGACAGACATAGGGACATGCGCAAAGAAGGTCTTCGGTATGCAGTAATGGGACTTTTACCCTTATCTAACGTATGCATGTTCGATCTCTTGCCTTGGTGGTCTGCGCGCTGCTACGCCACCGTGAGCATAGTTTAGTTAGCAAATGGAGCATATTAAACGTACAATCGGCACCAGTCTGACAGACTTAAGCAATCCTTGCCGGATCTATCTTCATCCTCTTTGGAAGTGCTGCTGCATTCGCCCCTGTAGCGGCTGTTGTCCCATCCCATTCGCGGCTCTCGCCTCCTCGCATGTTGGGTATCTCCATCTCTTCACGTCTGCGTCTGTGCCCCGCGAAGTGCTCATTCGGCACCGTGTAGTTCGTTCCTCCCATGTTCTCGTCAGGATGCGCCTAGCGTCCAGGAGGCCCAGGAGGAAATCGCTGCGGTGGCATATTTCCCATAGCACCCGGAGGTGGGAAGGGCATACCGCCTGGTGGCGAGCCCGCTGCGTTTGGTGGAGGGAAAGGAAATGGCATGTTTGGTGGTCCGCCGGCCATGTTTGGCGGTGGGAAGGGTGGCATGCCGTTGGGTGGCATACCAGGACCGCCTGGCATCGGGGGCATACCATTTGGAGGGAAAGGAGGCATGTTCGGAGGCATGTTAGGTGCTGTGGGAGATTAGCTAGGCTACATATGTATGGCCATGGTTGACTTACGACCGCCTCGTCCACCCTGCATGAATGGTGGTGGCATTCCTGGCATGCCTATCTCACGTCAGCTCCTCTTTGCACGGCCCTCAGTGCCCAGACTCACCTGGCGGTGGGAATCCACCGGGCATCGGCATGCCCATCGGCGGCCCTCCCATGCCCATCCCCATAGGCGGAGCCATGGGCCCTCCGGGGAAACCACCGTTCAAGTTTGCTGTGTACAGCGGATTCGCCTGGCCTTCCAAATTGTATGCGTCCGTAATGCTGTTGATGACCTGTTGTGTCTGGTCGCTGGATATTTGCTCGTAGTAGGCCTGAACGTTGCGCAGGTGGTTGCGACCGCTGTTGTGCGCTTTGCGCACGCTCATACTGTCATGTGTGAGGTACACATCGCAGTAGTCGCAGAAGAACTTCGGCATTTCGGCGGTCGGGACTTCCAAGAACGAGTGTTGGTGTTGTTGTTGTGCTGTGTCGCTGGGTACGGGTAGGTGCACGGCGCGTCGCGAAGCTTTGGAGGTGGAGATGTTCGAGAGCTCGAGAATCTGAGCATGTCGGAACGCAAAATGCCGATATATCTTGGCACAAACGGGGAAGGCGGCAGCAGCACGTGAAGTCTGTTGTACGATGCTGTGTCTCAAACCCACTGATCTGGTACTATATAGAAATACGAAGCTGGAAGAGAATAAACCTACTGTTTTACACATGTTAGAACGATCAAAACTATCCTGCCTTCAAGGCTTCTTCCCATCTACAGACAACTCCCCCCTCAGCTTCTTCAAACAAGCCTTCTTCTTCCAAGTCAGCCTATAATACTCTGCCAGTTCCGGCCAATCCAACTCATTCCAATTTGCCCACTTCTCTACACGATCATCAAGCACTGGCCAGACAACACAGTCCGCAATACTGAACCGTTGTCCCGCGATGAAAGGACCACCATGGTCTTTGAGTTGCTCGTTCAAGGCGTGCAGTGCAGCTGTGAAGTCTCGCGTCTCTGCTTCTGGTTGTACTGGCGATGAGTTTGCTGTGCGGTCTAAGAAGAATTCTGGGACACGAGAGAGCAGTTCAAGGAGAGAGTTTGCTGCTGCTGTTACGGGTTTGTCTGAAGAAATAGGATAGTAGCGATCGATGTAATGGAGTAGTGGAGCGAGACCCGAGACTTCGGTACAGTACGCGTCGTTATCACGGAAGTGCACTCGCTGTAGGATGTAGTTGTTCTTGTCGAGGTTTGGTGCTTCCAGAAACGTGTGGTTGACTTTGGCCTCCCAAAGTACGAGTTGAACCTGTTTTGTCTGTATTGCATTGTTACTCGCGAATAGCATTGGCAGCTGTTCCGGTGCCTCATGCAAATGCAACACATCAAACCCATCGCCGTACCACTTGTCCCAGTCGAACTCGTTGCTGTGATTCTCACGGCTGAAAGCCCGGATCATGCGTTCAGCTTCCGCTTCATCATTATTAACGACATCGGCTGCACCACGCTGGTCCTTTGACGTCGCGCCCTGGCCCCAAATCGTGGTCTCTTTTGTGTCGAGGAAAGTTGCGATGTGGCGGAAGGTAAGACTAATGCGAGCCCCAGAGTACGCAGTCTCCGGTTCGCTACGTTCGGCTTCAATGCGTTTGTCTGCCATAATGCCGTGGAGCCATTTTTCGTTACTCTTTGGGCCGAGCACAAACATGGAGTTGTGGGGCATAGCAACCCGCTGCGTTTCGCGTTGGGTATCTTCGTCATCGCCAGCTGTCTTGGCTTTTGATTCTCTTTTGGTACGCAACCGCATCGTCCTTTGCGCGCCGAAACTCACATTGACAATGGATGAGCCTTTGGCAATGTCAAGCGTTTTGTCGGAATGCTCCGAGATGTAGTCGTTCCCGCTCCTGTACAACTGAATGAGAACGTGGTTGAGTGGATGCCCAATGACTTTCTCAGCTGCTCTTCTGACCCGTTGCACTTTCGGCGAGAAGTGGAGCAGAGGCAGTGTTTGGTCTGCAGGATGCCGATATACAGGTTTCGACCCTCCATCACCAAACTCGCCCTGGCAGCATACTAGGCGCGGTACCTCCCCTTGCTGATGTAACATCTTTTGCCATCGTACCTCGCTGTACAGTTGCTGGAAGATGGTGTCTGCAAGAGGTGTCGAAGTGTCGGATGGATGGTAATAGTCAGGTGGGAAAAGGTCATGAACGATACGAGAGTCACCTTCAGCGATGTAATCCCCAGGTCCAAGTACAGGGAGGTTTGCCAGCGACTTCAATTTTGAAGGCTTTGTCACTGTGGCGGTTTCTAAAGAGGCTGGTGAGGAAGATTCAACCTTAGCAGACGTAGTTTGGGGCGATATTGCACCCGATGTAGAAGCGCTTGGAAGAGGTGCTGTGGATAGCTCAGGTTTGGACGCTGATAGTATCCCGTTTGACTCATCCGGCGATACCTTGGTTGGAGATGAGTCTGCGCTGTCCACCAGATCAGACTTGTTCGGTACGATGGAATCTAGGGTTCTTGTATCCAACGGTCTCTCTCCGATGCGATTCTGCCTCTGTGTGCCGTTGCTTTCAGCTTCCGCGTCTAGTGCTTTGGTCTTTAGCGAGTCGACCTCTCCGCGTGTCGCTGGAGCTGGTTGATCCGTGCCATGTATGACCGATCGTTTCGACTCAATGTTGGGTACACCAGGCTCTGCCAACGAACCTTCCGTCGGTCTCTTCTTTTTCTTTTTTCTCATACGAGTCTTTGACTGGATTAATTGCGTTACGCCAGCATCTGCCAGTCGTTCTTCTGCACCATTCTTTCGCCTTCTTCGCGCCAATGCTGCTGCAAACTCATCGTCGCTGTTTTCTTCCTCGACTGCTACAAGAGTTTTGGAGTCTGGAGTGCCCTCTGTATTGGGCTGCCCGTTGGTCGCCGAAGTGACACAGCCCTCCGGCACCTTTGTCGTGGTATTTGGCTTCTCAGCCAGAGACAGTTTGTTAACCAGCGCCTCAAGCTCGTCTTTGGCTTGTTTGGAGTTCTTCAAATCTTGCTTCGCTTCTTCTTTCGTGGGCTCGACAATCGTAAGTTGTTCCATTGCAAGTATGTCTGCACTCGTCACAAGCCATGCGTCGAAGAAGTGTTCCATCCGCTTCAGCGCAAGATCATGTCGGATCTCCTTGCGGAAGCCAAGGGCGTCCTGGACCACGTTGATCTTAATACCATGACGCGCTCCATCTATGACAGTCGCAAGAACAGAAACGTTGGTAAGGCATCCACATACGTAGATTTCAGTAACAAGTCTTGCCCGCAGAGTCAGAAGCAGATTCGTGCCGAGGAAGGCTGAATAATTTGTTGTTGAGATGACAGCGTCTCGAGGTGTCTCGATCAGATTTTTAATGCCTTCTGTAAACTGGGCACCATCTGTGTCTGGCATGCACGCAGCGCTTCTTTTCGCACGTTTTAACAAAAACAGCTCTTCATCTTCTTCCACTATTACTTTCGCGTCTTCAGCCGGAAGTGCCTTTCTGCGTGATGAGACCCGCTTGAAAAGGTCCAGAGCGCGTTGCTTGTGTTTTGCCGAGCGTGACTGGGCCTGCGGTACAGGTAAAACCAGGTCCTTTGTCGATTCATCGTCGCCTGCTTGGCTGCTGTTTTCTTCGCCGTCGACCAAGCCGGCGATGACTAAGGCGTCTCCTTCACCAGTGGACGAAGTATTTGCAAGGCGGTCGGCTTCGTACAGTGTTTGCACCCATATGATGTGGCCATTGAGTTCACGAAATTTTGGGATCAGTTCGTGAATGCGGTCGAGAAATCCTGAGGTGGTGTCTACAGGCAGATGGCCGGTTGGTGTAACGAAGTCATTCTGTAGGCCTATGACCATAAGCGCCTGGCGAGTCTTTACTTTTGGCTGTTTTGCCAAAATTTCCGCAAAAGAGGCCATCCTGTGGGAGCGTGATGACAGGGAGCGAGCTGCCAGGGACGGGTAGACAACGCGACGCGCACAGGTCAGGGCATCAACAGCGTTGGCATGCGCACGGCTAAAAAGAGGGTGCTCAATGTGCTCTCGGTCGCGGGGGCGGAGAACAGCGAAGACCAATGTAAATACTCAGGCGTGATGATCTGCGATGGGCTCAGGGTAACCGTTGCATTGTTTGATGCAGGATGTAGATCGGATGGACGTCCTGTCACTTCAGAAGCTAAGAGAAGTTAAATGCGTTAACCAATAACATACATTGAAGATGACTGCATCCTGCAGGGCTGGTCAAAAACGGGGGCCACGCTGAAGCAAGTGTTTTGCAGGGCTGAAGGCCTCGTGTCGTGCGCATGAGGTTCCGCGCTCTGGTGGGGTGGCGCTAGCGCTTGGAGTTACCACGCCGCACTATCTACCAGTTGCTCACATGCTCTGCGGTATGCCTACAAACCACTCCTGTTCCGACCGTTGAAACGTCGCACAGCTTGTGGAACTGGCCGCTGCGGTAAGAACGGACCGTCCCTGGCGTCTTTCTCCCGAGAACCGAGGTCGACGAATGATATGTAGGTCCAAGTCCGAGAACCCTCTAATCTTGAGTGTGTGGGTAATGGTAATACACTTCACCGGTTGCACTTCGCGCTCGCCGGGCCGAATGTATCGTTGGTGCCCGCGTACTCTCGATGTGCCTCACTTATTATTGAAGAAGGATGTAATCTTCGAATTCCCATCACTCTTCACTGATGTCTTTGCTGCACTACCGTTGCTTGTTGCGCTGCGTATGCCTTGCCTCTTTGAATGCGTCTTGACAGGAGATGAATGCTTCTGAGGGGAAGCCGGCTTACTGCGTTTCGGACGTGGCTCATCACCTGGTGTGGTACTGTCATCTTCCGCTTCTCGCTTCATGCCTTGTATGACTTTCGTGACCTGCGACGGAGACTTGTCTGGAACGGGTAGTGGCGCATGGTCTTCGGTACCTTCAACGCGGTTTGTGGTGTCACGACTTTCATTGGCATCGTGTTCGATTTTAACATGACCATCTTTAGATGTGAACCTTCTGAGGTCGCGCTCCGTATTGTCAGTGTTCACCGTGTCGGACTTCTTGGCGAGCTTTCGCTGGGTACCGAAGAAGTTCGCAATGTTGTTTTTGTTTTCAGCGCTGTCGATGGGTATCAAAAACGACGGCGAGTTGTTTCCAACCTTGCCCACATCTTTGCTGACAGGGTAACACTCAAGCTCACCTTCATACGGCTTTAATAAAGACTGTAGGTCCTGACTCCACTCTGTGCGATTTGGATCCAGCCATGTTCGTAAAGCATCAGAGCCGTTGTCGAGAATGACTGGCATTCGATCGTGTAGGAAGTTGAGCTGCTCGTTCGAGTCGGTCGTGATGATCGTGTAGGTATACAGTGGCTCATTGCTGTCTAGCGAGACTGTCAGTGAGGGTCACAACGGCTACACAAGGCGTGGAAAATTTGGGATATAGACTGGGTCCTAGAAACGCTGGTTCTAGGGCAATGCGTCCGCTGGAGTGCAGCCATTATGTTTGAAAAGAGACAAAGCTTACCTTCAAACTGAACACGGTCCCATAGCCCAGCGAAACACATGAGCTGTCCATCTTTGCGCCTGGTGAGATGTGGTATCTTTTCTTTCCCGTTGTTCTTCTTGAGCCACTCGTAGAAGCCTTGTGCAACAATGATGCATCGCTTTTGTTTCTTCATGGTCGTCCACATGCCTCGATCTTCGAATAGTGAGTCGTCCCGGCAGTTGATGGTCTTCATCTTAGAACCGTAGTCCGGATTACGTTTCGTCCAGAACGGTACAAGGCCTAGGGATGTTGATGTTAGCTGAAACATCCCAAAAGCAATTTGCGATACCTACCCCATTGCATCGACTGCAGCTTGTACTTGGTGCCTGCTGTGCCTTCCTCTCTGGGATTATCTTCGTTTTCGATAAGGCTGTCCTCATGGGCGCCGTGATCCATAACATCCGCTCGATACACAAGCCCATGATACCCAGGCGCAAAGTTGTAAGATTGGCGTACATCCTCGTCGTTCGGCACTTCCTCAACTGGCATCTGCGACTGCTCGAGCTGTTGGCGCACCTCTGAGGGCCGCTGTAAGACTGAGTTAGCTACGGTTTATGCATGTATTGTTTTGTATACCCACCAACGCCAGCGCATATCTGCCACACATGATTGATCGCTTCAAAGCATTGCCTAAAGCTCCAAGAGCACGAGAGGCAAGCTGAAGGAGAAACGCGTCGGTGATTGGCTACGTCATGAGTTGCCTATCGATTAGCTTTCAGCCCTACGCGGAAGGTACGCGACGCTAAAAGTCCCCGTCATTCCATGCTCCACCAAGCTTCAGTCGCCATCACTCACGTCAATTTGCCTTTGTCCGGCTTACGATGTTTTCCAGAACGATCCGACGCACTGCGCCACGCATAAGCGCACTCGGTCGATGTCAGGCACAGCCATCACTACACGGGTTCATCAAGCTGCCTTCAAAGACAACATGCAGCCCTCTACAGCATCAGCTGGGAAGGCGCTACCGCTCTTCGATGAGTGCGCAATTCAGAGAGCAGTATAGAAAGAGTCCTGTACTGTTCCCTTTTGCGGTGGTCGTGTAAGTGCCCTAAGCTGTATGACAGTACATACCTGACTATGTCCTAGTCTTTCTGTTCTTTCTGGCATGTGCTTGCTCTACCTTCCTTGGTACTACAAGAATGTTATCGTAAAACCATACCACAAATTCCCCGAGCCCGTCGCTAAGAAGCTGCGCAAAGCTCTCTTTTACAGTCGTGGGAAGTGGCTGGACATCCGCGAAGCGAACAAGTACTTCCGCCAGGCCCTACAAACGGCCGATGAACTGGGCATGGACCCTTTTAGCGACGAGATCATGGGCGTCAAGTACACAATTGCGGCACTGTTCGAGGATGCAGGGTACTACAGTCTGGCAACAGACGTCCTCGAGATCATGAGGGCAGATACCCAGAAGTGGCTGGACGAGTTTTCACACAAGCACTGGAACGACGGAAATAGGAGCCGCGTGTTAAAGAACATGGTGCAGATCAACCTCAAGCTTGGTCAGCTCTACGACATCAAGTATGTCAACGAGCCAGAAAATGGAGGCAGGAGGCTCGTAGAGGCCGTGGAAAAAGCCCTTGCAGAGTCGCAGAGGCGAGAGAGGGATGGCTTGAAAGATGGCGAAGGCGAGTTCTTGACGAAAGAGGAGCTGGGCGGTGCTTTGGAAGCACTTGGGTCACACTATGAGGAATTTGGCCCTCGATACCTCGCCACACCGCTTTTCGTCAAGGCCTTAGAGCTGTGCCCACCAAAGTCATGCCACAGTATCATCCTGAGTAAGCCGTTGAAACTCGAACTTCTGCTCCAGAGATTGACTTTCACAGTGAACAACATCTCAACTTGCCTTGTCCAACAAACACCGCCACCAGACGAATCCAACGCGATCGCGCTCTCCTCCGCACCCACCGACTTTCCGGTCACCAAACCCCCACCGCGCACTGTACTTATCGACCAAGCCCGTCAATGGGCTACGAAAGCTCTTGCACACGCTGCCGCGATACCATCAACAGACAAAACCGAAGAATGCAACTTTGGCTGCGCAGTTGCGACTCATAATCTGGGAGAGTTCTACGAGATGGAGGGCCGGATTCAAGATGCAAAACGAAAATACGAGGAGGCCGCGGCCCTGGCGAAATCAATGGGATTCTCTGAGGGACAGACGAACGCGAGAGCTGGGCTGAAGAGGCTGAAGGATATGGAGAAGACGGCTCAAGCTTGAGAAGAGGAGCAGATGAGCAAAGATGATATGTGGCTTGTACAGCATATGTATGAATATACTGTTGAAGACGTTCGCTCCAGTCACCGCTAGCGGAAAATGTCTATCTTAGGTAGGACAAAGAATTCCAATCTTTCACTCAGGAACTTGAGGCTACTCACCGCCCCAACCACTGCGTGTACACGTTCAGGCTAGCCTCGAGCGCAGTCTATATAAGCTTTGTCCCGTTCGACACTTTCGTTGTGTCTTTACTGGCTTTCTCTTCGTCTTCCAAATTCAAACATGTCTAGCCTACGGGGCAACATTCCTTATTTTTCAAACAGACGCTTTAGCTCCATTTCAAGAAACGTACCGAAATCCCTAATGCAAGGATCATAGTCTTGCGCTGGACTTGGCTTTTCACATATCTATATTTCCAGACTACTATTATCAGAAGAATTTGTTCTTTCGCCACTTTCTCTGCTCAGCGCAGAGTCTCAATGAATCGACTGACAGTCTAAAATGGTTTTGCAAAGCGCATATCTCCGACTCTTTTCCTAAATGCGAATTACCGTTTAAAACTCTTGCTCTGGCCTAAGCTACCATTCTGAATCTCCGCCAGCGTTCATAAACCCCTCAAGGGTTGCAGAACATTCTTCTAACTTCCACAACTTTTTTTAAAATCCCTCTCTTCAAACGAGCAGATCGGCATTTGCAAGCTCGGGTTTGAGAGAAACATCATTGATGTAACGTTTTGTTCAAAGCCGGCTGGCTTTCAACGCATGTGCTTCTCAAGAGAACTGTTGTCTATCGTTCACAAACCTTTTCCTTGGCGAATAATGTTCGTCTTCCAGTGTCTCAATCGTTTTAATGGTTTAACTCAGTTGGCTCCAAAACAGCGGCTTGAAAGCGCGAAATTCGAAATGTCAACCGAAAAGCCGCATGTTCTGGTCGAGTCGCATTCGTGACCTTTGTCACATTCTGAAATGGATACAGTCACGACGAATGGCTTTGCCTGCCACACAAAAATATCATCGTTGAGACTCAATGTCTCTGAAAATTTAATGATAAACGGATGATGAGCTTCTTACAAGTGTCACCATTACAAAGGACGAAGGACCAAGGTACATGTTGCAACACAATCAATTTCGTGCTCCGTGTCTCTGTGTCTTCAACACATCTTGTTGTTTTTTGCGTCAAGAACACAGCAACTCACATGTGGAGATCATCCTGGAGATACATAGAAAGGACGGCGATGTGAAAACTGTTCGAAACATGAATACAACGTTCTCGGGTTTTTTCCTTCGACCTGAATGGGATCGAAATTTTTCGCAGGAATTGGCTGTACGTTGAAAGCTTGTTGCAGGGGTTTGCTATGTTCTCACTGGCGATAGGTCGTATTTACAAAGCGCGTTCCAGCTGTTTTGTAGCCGAGACAGAAGCACGGCAGCTTCTCAATGTGACGTTCGTTTATGCAGACTCGGTCTCAGTACTGATACCTGGCAAGCTAACGCTAACATTGTAACGAGGAGAAAGCCTTCCAAGCACAAGTCTCTGTACGCTTCCTTCGCCATCGCACCATATTGACGCGATACCAGCGTGGACTATCTTCCATCCATATTCGTGACCCGGACCTTGGTTTCGATTGCTTGGCCTCAGGGCGGCTTTCTGGAAGCGTACCGAAGGTCCCATTCAAGCGCTATGAGCAGATTGGACTTGAACTGTTTAAGGAAATGTTCTGCAGTTCAAGCCCGTGCGTGAATAATCTCTCTCTTCTCGACCAAGGTCTGTGCCACACGTAAGAAGGCTGGATGACACATTCGCTCTCTAGTTCTTGGGCTTTACACAAAGACAGCCTTTAATGAGGGTTGGCTCGATTGAAGAGCCATACGCAATCAAGCAACTGTGAGTCAAAAGCACCGCACTCGATAGGAACGGCGTTGTTGATTGTTAAGTGCGCATATCCGCTTCTTGTGTGTACTTTTCCACTCAAGCATCTCTTCGGTATTTAGCAATGCCGTCAATCTCTTGCAAGGGATTGATACTGTCCATTTCATACCGCCTTTCAGAAGATAGCTCGTTTACGGAGCTCATCTGCTCATAGCCCACTTTAGTTGAACCCTTCAGCTCCGGTATGGGGTATGATCCACTCTGCCTCATGGCTGCTTCGCGCAACTTTTGCCTCCTGTGTAGATACCATGCCAGCACCCCAACAGCTGCAAGGAGAGGGATACCGACGCCTGTGCAAATTCCAGCACCGATAGCAACGCTATTACTCGATGACTGTGGCGAGGATTGTGCAGAAGGGGGGCTCGCAGCCGATGTCGAAGTCGATTGCAGAGTAGAGGTTGTAGATGCGGCTGCTCTAGCGGGCGAGTTTGTGCTTGTGGACAGCAATGTGCTCAAAGGTAGGGTCGTGACAAACTTAGCAGCATCCAGCTCGAACAGGCTTGTGCTGGTGCAGTCGCATCCTGTCGTGTTATTCGTAAAGCAGCAGAAACGATTGTCTCCGCACTACTTCATTCCGTAACCATCGACTATTGTGAATCAGATCTCCGCACGTCGAGTTTCGGCTTGAACTTGGCTTACAGCTGTTAGATCCAGAGAAGCATGTGTCGAGTGTCCATGTACCATCTGTGCAGGTAGGTTTGTACGTGTCGGTCATTCCGACATTCACGAGGTCAGGATCCGGCTTACAAAGGCCGTTGCTCAGACAAATGTCACCAGGCGCGCAGCATGGCCCATCTTGCGCTGACTTTGGGTTACAGGGAAGTGCTCTTGCCGTTGATAGTTGATTGCCGTTGTAATCAAAACATTGTTTGGAGGTAGCTGCAGTGTGGGGCAAATACGAGACTATTAAGATACTGGTAAGTAGGCGATACCATGACCGTTGGGAAGGCTTGGTGACCGGCATTGTGTTTACAAAAGAAGATGAGAGCACAGAGTTACGATGCAACTTATGAGCGAGAGGCGATAACGATCAAACTCCTTCCGATGTCTGCGATCTATACACACGGACCCCGTCCGTAGATGACAGGATGCGGACTCGAAGCTTCGTCCCGTTCTAGTCAACGCGCAAGCGGCTGAGGCTGGGACCTGAATTGGGGGCTGAAAAGGCGTTGATGTCTTCCAAGAAGGTCCCTCGGAGCCGTGCACCCATGCAATCACTGAAACAGTCGCTGCAAGTTCAGATGCTGATTGATCTCGGCAGATTCTGACTAGAGAATTTCGTAGATCCACACGCCAAATAAGCCACATTCATAGTGTTGAAGGCAGCATTTGAGTCAATGAGGCGTCAACGGCGGCTTGGCCCTGTCAACATAGTCTCCGTCCCCAATGCAGTTCTGAAAAAGGTTTCCCCTCTGGTGAGGACCCAAGAGGCAACAGCCTTTGCAAAATGTTCATCATCAAAGTCCCAGCTACTGTGTTTGGTGTCGCGAATGTATCGAAATTTTTTCTGACAGGGCCAGCTTCTGCAGACATGTTCTAAAGCCAATCATCAAGAGAACTTGCGGCCATGGACTACTGTCTTGTTCATCTACGCAAAGAGCCATAGCGTGAAGCCTCAAGTCTTGTAAAGTCGAGCTGTGTCGGGCGACTAACGACAACAGCGCGTTGGCGTTTGTATCGAGATGAACCAACGATAACTTTCGAAGATCCGGCCATTTCAGAAGAGTTCTTGCGGAACCAGAATGGTTCTCTTTTCTGATGAATTCGAAGGTATCCTGAATGGTTCGCGAAGAGTTTGCTGTATGATACGCGGAAAGCTCGCGACTATTGAGGTCCACACAGATAACTTCAAGACTACGCCACAGGCCGAGATAGATGAAAAAACGGGCTGGCTGGCGATCTGAGTCATTCGCCAGATGTCGGGCGCTGAGTCAGATTGTGATGCTGGTGAGTTTGAGGTCCACGCCATGGCTCGAAGGGTAGATACGTAGTCTTGCAAACTCGTCAATAGTGATGCCGGACAATCTCCATCTCTTCACAGCAAGGAGTATAGTAGCCATGTACAAGTCGCAAGAAAATCGCGAAAGTGAATCACCTTTCCAAATATCGAGTGGGACGGTCACAGGTACTGTGACATTGTCTTCCGTCATGCATACGTGCCAGTTGTTGAGTTGATAAGCACCTCTAACGACGTGGATTTCCTGCAAATTGAGCAGCCCAAGCCTAGCGAATGGTGTAGACAAACATAGTTTTTCGAATTCCTTAGCGGCTTGTTTCTCGTCTTCTAAGCGCGATAGGTAGGCCTCCCAGTGTTGTCGACTTGTAGCAAGCTCTTCGTAGAGCGCAGATTGGCCCGGGTCAGCTTCGTGTGCTCGCGATTTGCAGTAACTTGTCCATTCGTGCCAGTCTCTTACGTCGACGCCCACCCTCCAACGATTGGTGTCCCAGATGAGGGTATACACAAGTTTAGCGAGCTGTTCGTGTTGTGTGATTTGTTTGAGCTGAGATACACTTGCGCAGGTACGCCGAAGCGTAATGGTGTGGAAAAGCTCTGCCTTACCCGCCTCAGCAAATAACCTACTAACGAGGCGGTAGTTTGGTAGGTCGCTGCGGCAAACATGTTGCGCAATGACCAGATGGATCTCAGGTGGAATAAAAGGAATATTCGGGCCGCCGAGCGCCAATGCCTAAATTTTAACATCAGAGGAGGAGTTGAAGCGTCGGTTCGCAAACACAGTACCATGACTTCTTAGCTATTTCGAATCCCTTTTGAGATGGTCAGCGATGGAAAGCTTGCGGGTGTTTGGTGATTAAACTTGGAGGACGCGTCAAGGTCGAAGCGAGCGGACGTGTTTAGCGCGGCAGGGGTCATGGATGTCCTCTTTAGTGACTCAACTTCTTCTTCTCCAGCATACCCAACTTCGGCTCAGCCTCTGCTTGTACGCATGCCTTGTGGAGTATATCATACTTTGACCGCTCATACCATCAGTAATTCCTATGGAAGCAACGCACAATCCTGAGTAAGGGAAGGGACCTGAGGGTCTTTGAGGCAGTTTGATCGCAGATGGAACCATGGTGAATAACGCCCTCCAGAAGACGGAAGTACAGAATCGAGCCATCAAAACACGGAGAGGAAAGAACGGATTTAGCATCCAAAAGCCAAAACCAGTGGGAATTGGGGTGGGAAAAGTGTTTCAAGACAAAAAATAGCCCCTTCCATTGACAGCTTTGAATGCTGGTACCGCAAAAGCGAAGATAAGGCAGTGAGCATGGTTGACCTGTGATACGATGTTATTCACAGGGAGCAAACACACACTCTCTCTCGCCAAACCTTCATTGCTTTTCCTATCCAGTACTGTGCAACTTCTAATCCAAGTGGTATCGCTCGCTAAAACGCAACAAAGGAAACACATTCCATCTCTTCGCTCTCCTACTCTTGAGCTTTTCCCTTCCCCTTATCCTTCGTACTCCGCATAACCATCACATCCGCGTCATCCTCCTCCCTCACGCTCTCCACCGTCGAACTAGTCGACACGCTCCTGTCATCCTCAACACTACTTCTCCTTCCAAATATTTTGCTGAGGCCACTCAGCCCGTTGTGACTCTTCGAGTGTGTAGCACTTGAGCTCAAGCTGAATAACGAGCCAGAGCTTGTGTTGCGCTTCACACTATCACTCGAGCTCTTGAACAGAGACAGCGATCCGCTGCTGGTGTTGCGCTTCGGACTGCCCTCGTCTACTGATGATGCCAACAGTTCAGATTCGCGACGCTTCTTGCTTGGGTCCTCGGATTTCGCATTCCAGGCCGCGTAATAGTTGTCTGGCGATACGGAGAGGGCGAGCGGTGGAGAGGTGGAGGGAGAGTTTTTGATGGATTTCCAGGCGCTACGAATGGTAGAGCGGTGATCTACAGTGTAATGTTAGTCGGACTGTACGCAGTGGAGGAGTCTTGGAGAAGGCATACGGATGTTGCCAGCGCCGCCGCGGCCATAGATGATGTAGGGATCGGACTTGGGAGTTGTTGAAGGCATTGTAATTGCCTCGTACGGTTTTTGGTGAGGAACCAGGGCGTGGGATTTCCCGAAGTTGGTACGAAGCGTTTGAAGAAGACTGGTGTTGAGTGACGCAGATACGTGGATGTTGTCAATTCGAGTTCAGGGTGTGTTCTCGAATTATTGCAGGATGATAATGGTGCAGAATTGTACGACTTTGGGATCCGGAGTGCCAATATTCGATTTTACCTCAAAGGGACGCTTGGGGTACCATCCCATATATTCGCTCCCCAGACCCGCCCTGGAACGCAGCCCACACGTAGCATCTAACGCTCCGACATCGTCACCCCAGGCCTATCTCCAGCCTTTCCCCCGAATCCTCCCGCATGCGATCAATCCTCGTCTATCTTCTCCTACTCCTAGAGGCTGGAGCCAATCACAGCGCCCTAGGCGTAGAGGCTTAATCGAGCTTTCGTAAGGGGCGACGTCAAAGCATTGGCCGGCCACTGTGAAGTGCGATGCTTATCAGAGCTTGGGGATCCTATGTCACGTGGCAAGTGATTGTGACTGTTACGATTTGTGTGACTTCCACTGCCGGGCTGAATCCGGCGACTGCTGAATGGATGTGCTGGGTGGCGGGGCAGATCTGGGGATGATCCAGACAAAACTAGTGCTGGAGTCGGTGAGATCGGCAAAGCTTCGAGAAGGCAGACCGAAGGATAACACGAAGAGGAAGAATCGAAAGGGAAGATGACGTAAGGTCACAAGCGAGGTTTTCACGTCACACAAGGGCATAGAAGAGGGCATGCACTTGCTTAAAAGCTTCAGGCTATGTATCTTCGCTATCTTCACGTCTTGGCTTGCAACAGGGAGCGATAGCTGATATCAGATTGCAAGAAGATTGCAAGATAGTCGTACGGCCGGCGGCTGTAGCGTGACACATCTCTTTGTGTAATTATCGATGCCTAACTTCTAGACTCCCAAGGTGCGACTTCACAGCCCAAGGACTCCGTTAGCGGCGCCACCCGTACGCTAATCCTCAGCAGCAGCCTGACATGCCTGACATCAGACCCTTTGGCAGTTCGCGATGGCTAGCTTACACAACACCGAAGCCCTTTGCGTTTTGTATCGCCAGCTCCAGCTTTCTCCTCATCTTGTCCTTGTCCTTGTACTCTGGCAGATAGAGCTTGCCGAAGCACGTACTGCTGGTCGGTAGCTGCTCCGAATCGCCTCCCATCCTTACGATGTTGAACGTAAGACTCTTGTACCCTGTGACTGGTACCCTGTCGCTAGCCGTGACAAACTCCAGCAGACGACTTGCGTCTTCCTGTGTGTATCCTTGTACGATATCCCAGAAGGTACGAACAGTGGCATGCGTATCATCGTAGTCCTCATACGTTGCACACGAGCGGAGATCGGAAATGGAAATGTGCTGCGTGCCTTCGACGAGTTTCTTGAGAGTCTTGGGTGTAAAAAGATCGAGACTGCGCGGTTTGAGACAGGTGTAGAAGCCTTTCTTGAAGGCTTTGAGCTGTGGGCGAACGGAGTGCAGGATCAAGTGCATAACGTAATCCCTGACAAACGCGCCACGGTTCTCGTTGGTCACCATTGCTGTCTCGCTGGGCGGCGAGATATCTTCTTTCCGCTCAGTCATGTCAATGTTTGTTGTATGGCCGAAGGCTTCGTAGCTGAAAACATAATCGCGCATGAAGACATCTGCTACATCATCGTCGTGCCATTGAAGGAGGGTATCGAAGCTTTTCGCTAGGTCGGGCCAGCCATCTCGGATGTAGTCAATGCTGGTGTGGTCGTCGAGGAACTTGAATCGTGAGTTCAACATGAGATTGTAGAACGCCAATGGGAAGGTGACGGGCAGAGTTATGCCATTGTATATTGCGAGGCTGAAAAGCACACCGAGCATTTTGAACTTCCAGAGAGGCTCAAGAGACCCTGGCTGGAACCATGTGATGCTAGTTTGAGGGTCGATTGTAAACATCCCTAGAAATGTCAGTCCACCCTTCACAGCGAGCACTGGCCGGCTTACCATAGTCTGGCGCAAAGGCCTCGCTCAAGACGACACGAAAGAACTCATACGTCACACCACCATGGTCTAGGCCAACTTCGCCTTCATGCTGGCCCAACTTTACTTTCAAAGGCTTTAGCAACATCTTTCTTTCCTGTCTCCAAAGTTGATCCAGTGTATCCTTGAGTGGCTCTTCTCGGCTGACATCGAGTACAAGATAGTCATTCAGTGTTACCTTTAGTCGATGCTTGATCATGTACAAGTAGGGTTCTCGTAGAACCACATCGAGCGTCCGCAGCATCTGTTGAACGTGCTGAGTGTGGTCATACTGAGCAACCATACTCGTCAGGTTGATCGTTCGGAAGAACCTGACAAGGTAATCGGTCGGGTGAAGTTCTGGGTACTGTAAGATGTGTAACACGTTAGGCTGCAGTTTCCAGTCGAGGAACTTGACAGGATCGTTGATCTTGTGCAGATGTTCATTGAGGTAAGGAATTCTGAACATCTGAGACCACAGATTCAGGCGGCGCTGGTTGTCATCTGCTTTCGTCAGTTCTTGTCTTCGTCCTCCGTTGTAAGGAGGTACCCACAGAATTCGTGGAGCAGCATTATTGCCGTCCCGGCGCTGGACCATTTTTTTACCTCAACCTTGCCATCCCACCTCTTGATGATCGTCGTCTTGAGCCACTCCATAAACGTAGCGGTGACCGTCCAGCCAGGTTCTTTGTCCAGCGTGCTGGTTGTCTTCATCTTCTGCTTCTTATCGGACGCAACCCGTTCAACAACTTCCAAATGCCGAACCAGAATGGTCGTCAAACTATCTTCCAAAGTGATAGACTCGGATTCTGCTGACGTTGCATCTTCATGCATTGCTGAGAGTATGTGTTCGAAACAGGTTCGGGCGCCGATACCGCGCAATAGGCGATCGGTAAGTCTCACAGCCGGCTCGTACTCCAACGCATCAATGATGTTCACGTAAGGGTCAATGAAATCGTCGGTATTTCCAGTTGCGCTGGGAACAATGACGCCCCACGACCGCAGGCTACGCAATTGTGCCCAAGAACGAGGCCAACCGACAGGTATCGAAGATGTCAAAGCATGGATGCATATCATTACGATATGAGCTGCCTCGTGGTTGCTAAAGTAACGAGGGCTAACCGTAGATTTGCGCCTATCAGTGGAGTCTTCTGTCGAACTGCTACCTGACGCAGGCATGCTGCTCAAAGGTTGCTGTGTCTCAAGTTCTGGCGGACGAGTGAATAATGCTTCCACGGCGACAGAAAGACTGTCGAATATCAAGGCTCCGTTGCACTGATTCCAGTCTCTGAAAGAGTGTGCAAGTCGCGCAGAGTCTAGATGTGGTAGCGGTGAATGTTGAAAGACTTCATTGGCGTCACGAAACGACTGAAGCAGTGTTTCTGCGTCACTGAAGGTATAGAACAACGATCGGTTGACAAAAGCTCTGGCGAGTTGGCATTGCCGAGGTGTATCGTAGCTAACAGCAGGGAGAAAAGCTGAGCCTCGCTGTTGCTGTCCGTGATGAACCTCGTCCTTCAATTGATCTAGCAAATCGCAGTTTAGCCTCGAGATAGCTGGAGCTACACGGCCGTTATGCTTCGGCTTCAAGGCCTTCTGATGTGCAGGTGCTGGTGCTGTCCTGGTCTCCGTTTTTGCCAGTGGAGGCATGATTGTACCACCGAGTGTAAATGACTTCCTACCGGTCTTCGATATGGACATTTTCGGCAAACCAACTGTACAGTCGGTAGGCGTGCTGGTAGAGTTCTTGATGGTATGAGCTTGCTCCATGAGGGAAGGTCGATGATATGGTACTCTGTGAACCTGCTGACCATTGCTGAGCACCTCGGAGTTGCGAGCGGCATGCACCTGACTCTGTGCGCGAAGATCTTGCTGTGAATGCTGACGAGTGATACTTGCTGTGCAGTTCGTATATGCCGTGACAGATTCATCGTTTGGACTGCTCGCGTGTTTGTCGTGATATGTCATGTAATTTTGTTGGCGCAATGCGTCAAACGCCCACAAAGAGCTGGGTATCAGCTTCGAGTAGGAGTATATCATCGAAACACTATCATAGAGGTTCTGCCCGATTGACCTGGTGTCCTTCCTTGTCTGATGACGACTGTCGATGGCGCGCGCCACATTATATCCTACCCCGTTTGGTTGAACACGCTGCGCATGATTCTTCTCATCGCGGTCCCCATATCCAATGCTCAAGTCAACAGCGCCTTCGATCTCAAGCGAGCTCGGAGATATCTTCAGCTCATGAGGACAGAGCCCTTGATGGGGGTTGCTTCGACTAGCAAGGTAGTGGGCTAATGCTCGTGCGGTGAGCTGCGTCGGCGGTCGATACGGTCTGTAGGTGCCGCGCTTATTGCGCGAGAGACATGTTGAGGTATCGCAATAGGCGCTCTTACAGCCATATAGTATCTGGGAAAGGTAGCTGTGTCGTAGTTAGCATCGTCGTTGTGAATGACTACGCTGGCAGATGCAATCCCAAACATACCGGCGCACGAGGTACTGGAACCTGCGCTGTCTTTCCAAGTGCGAGCATTCTATGATTCTAGCAGGATCCTGCACATCTATCACGCTATCAAGGCGGTGTTCCAGTGGTTGTGATGGGCGTCTTCGACGATTTGATGTGCTATCAGATGGTGGTGTGCTCGAGCTAGAGGACGCTTTGGGTTCATCTCGAGGACGCCGAGGCCCTCCTTGCGACGTGTTCATATCATAGAGCGAACGTATGGGTATTGCGTGTATATATGCTGCAGTATCGATGATGAGTACCGCATTGTACAGCTAGACAGAAGCCGTAGGGCTGGGTGCATAGCTCCCGCACCTGCCATGCGGCTGCGATCCGAGGCTGCAGGGGCCACTGAAAGCGACAGGGGTTGTGCTTGGCGAGGTGAAAACGTCATTAGGCGGCGCAACATTTCAGATGCTCGACGTTTTGCCGCCGCAAGGACATCTCGAGCGATTCCATGCTTTTCGACGTGGATGGGCCTGATGATAAGATCTTAGAAACCTCCTCGCTCCTGCTTCCTAATCGCAGTTCACACTAGCCTACATAAACAGAGATTTTGCCGCTCGGCCAGTCATAGACGCCTCAAAACCGTTCCGCACAACCCCCACTTGCTAGTCAATTATTCTTCACTCCCCCTCGGTGACCGCCTCCAGGGCTCGCTTTGACAACCCACAATCGCAACCACACTCTCTCACAAGCCAGTACCATGGCGTCTCAACAGGTGCCTACCCAGGCCAACATCCAGTCCACGCATCCCTTCACCTGCAACACATGTCAGGTCGCGTTCCGCTCGGGCGAGTTGCAGCGGGCCCACATGCAGACCGACTGGCACCGCTACAACCTGAAGCGTCGTGTCGCCTCGCTGCCTCCTCTGTCCTCTGAGATCTTCACCGAAAAGGTCCTTGCGAACAAGGCCTCCGCCGCCGCATCCGCTGCCAAGGCGTCGTTCGAGAAATCTTGCGCCGCCTGCCAGAAGACGTACTACAGCGAAAACGCCTATGCCAACCACGTGAACAGCCAGAAACACCGCACAAACCTCATGAAGGCCTCCAGGAGTGGGCAGAATGACGATGCGGTGTCGGTCAATGGTTCTGTCATGAGCTCGGCGTTCTCCCTTGGCGAGTCTATGGCTGAATCCGAGGCCACTATTGGCGAGAAGGATGTTGCAGATGTCGCTGAAGGCCTGAAGACCTCCAGTCTGGAAGATGCAGAACCTACAGAGGCGTCGACCGAAGACGACCGAAGTTCAGTTGCCACATCCAAGATTATCACTGACCCGCTGCAAGACTGCTTGTTCTGCAACTACAAGTCCCCGACCATGCCGTTGAACTTGCACCACATGGGTAGGTTCCACGGCATGTTCGTCCCTGAGAAAGAGTTCCTGGCGAATCCAGAGGGCCTTCTCAACTACCTTCACAGCAAAATCCACGAGCAGCATGCTTGTTTGAAGTGCCACAAGGTCGTACACACAGCATCCGGTATCCAGACACACATGCGCGACCGCGGTCACTGCATGATCGCTTTTGAGAGCGACGAGGAGCTTGTCGAGGTTGGCGAATTTTACGACTTCAGCAGCACCTACGATGACCAGGCCGCATTTGACGAGATGCAGGATGAGGCAGAGGCTTCAGACGACTCTGCATCCACAACAGGAGGTGGTGTCAAGCTTGGAGCCAGGCGCGAGGCCAAGACCACTACAGAGGACGACGCAGCTATGTCCAGCGGCGAGGGTGATGAGGGCTGGGAAACCGATAGCACAGTGTCGAGTGTTCCAACAGACGAGATCACAGCCGTGCCCATTGACCGTTCCCATCGCCACAAGGGGCTGCACAAGTCTCGACACCACAACCACGCAGACCCCCGACCTCACCGAGCTGCAGACGGCTTCCACTCACACGCCCATGCCACACCTGTCGCTGTTTACCACGACGAATATGAGCTGCACCTCCCCTCTGGCCGAACTGCCGGTCACAGATCGCTTAACAAGTACTACAGACAGAATCTGCGCAACTACCCTGGCGTTGCCGAGCGCATGGAGAACGCCCAGCGCCGTCTCACTGCACCAGAAAATGATGAGGATGGCGATGCTGAGATGGAAGATGGCGAGGAGGACCGTGGCCGCCAGAGCCGTGAGGTCATCACACGTGCCAATGGCGGCATGGGTATGATTGGTGTCAGCGACAGCAAGAAGAAGGAGGTTGCTGCTCTCGAGAAGAAGCAGCAGAAGCAGGCCGACCGTGCGAGGAATAGGTACCAGGCTGGCAACGAAAAGAGGCATAACATGCAGAAGCACTACCGTGATCCATTGCTGCAGTAGTTGGTTGTGGTCCTTCTGGGCAACGTGTTACGAGCATGTTCGGCGTTTTTGGGCATGCGGTCTTGGGTCAAGAGATTAGGGGTTAGATCTGCATTGAATGAGACATGATATTAGAATATGTCTGGCAATGCAACATATCATATTCATATTTGCATTTAACGCACCGAGCATGCATACCTCAATGTATGTGCAAATACAGCCATCCTTATACGCCGTCACTGCATGACATGGGGCAAGGAACCAGGTCTCCTCAGGTACGTGCAACGCCTCAAGAGATCCTCGGAGGCGTACGCGGCCACATCCCGAACTCAAGGTCGACAGCAGGGTATCGAGGCTGTATCGAATTGCCATTGTAAGTCGCTGTTGGGACAGCTGGAAGTGGCCGGTTCGTCAAGCTCGTCACAGACACAGTGGGCTGTATCTGCCTTGGAGAGCCTTTAACCCCATATGCAGCACTGCCGAGTCCATATGTAGTAGTCAACTGAAGCTTGTCTCGCGAGTTGACGTTGCAGGGACGATATGACGTGTCCCTTTCATTTGAACGCGGCTTTGATACGTGCCTCCAGAAGATCCGCATCGAGGGAAGATTGTGGGTGATTGCAGCGAGGCTCATACCCAGGGCGGCCATGATCATCATCTCGCCGACTCCAGCTGACGTGTTGGTGTTGGTACTAAGGATGCTCAAGGTATGGAGGCGTATGAAGCCCAGCGCGACAGCAGCGGTGCCGGTCGTAAGCACGCAGCAGATGTACATCTTACGCCGTGTTGGAGTCTGAATCGACCATAGAGTGGGAAGAGGCAAGACTAAGACGTAGAGATTCAGTACGGCGTTCTGTGGAGCAAGTCAGTCTTGAGCGGAGTCTTGCGTGTAGCTTCAGAACGTACAAGGACGGCTGGCGCGTAGAGCCCAAACTCTTGATCCATACACTGTGCTGTCAAGCGCTGTAGAGGCTCAAAAGTCGCTGCGATGGGCTTGCACTGGAATACAATAAGCAGTACGTCGATTATGAGCAGCATGACGTTCAGTCCAAACCCCATGCCGATCCAGAAGCGGAGGTTGGACTGAGTCGAGAACTGCAGATAGAAGGTGAAGAAAGCGGATCGGACGATGAAATGTAAGATGGCGTAGTAGATCAACATGATGAACAGCCACTGCACTCGTCAGTTGGATCGTGCAGTCAGAGCGATGTTAGACGAACGGTAAGGGCGTCGCCGCTTGGGTCAGAGTAGTTGCAGATGTTTGGCTCAGGCCTGAGATACTGTCAGAGACCTTTCTTTCAGTCGTTTCGTTTGACACCGACCCTGCACAATTCAAAAGCATAACTCTTTGCCAGAGGCCTAGTGCGCCAACGAGTGACAACTGAATTTTCAGTCAGTCAGTCCTTGTAAGAGGTCGATAAAAGTCTATAGCCATGACTTACACCCACGACCACAGACATGAAGTCATCTGCTCTCCAGCTGCGTTTGAGATATTTGCAATAATAACATCTGAGTATGCAAGAAGTAATGGCGATCGGGAAGCTAGTCCAGGTAGTGATGTACGTAGCAATCTGCAACGCTTTCGACATTGTGAGGTTAGACTGAGAGGCTTAGAGCTTGAAGATTATCGCTGTGTTTATGACGTTGGTTATCGAGTAATATCACGCTGCTCCTCACTTCACCACAGCAAACGAACGGTTCCGGTAGCCGAGGCCGTGACTGAAACAAACAATGACAGCGCAGCAAGCGAAGCTTTAGCAGGTGAATGCGACCTTTGTCCAGGTCGGCCACCATACGAGAACGAAGGGATGCTATGGCCCCGGGCACGGCTTTGTTGTCCGCAAATAGCTCGCACTTCCTTATCCAGAGTGATAGAATGGCAGGATCCGTGTACACTGGCTTGCAGTGCAGTACTTCAAACCATTTTAGAAACCGTGGTAGTCATGTTGCAACCTATGTCGCTCATTGTCTCTCACATTGCAGCCGGACAATGTGAGATCTGGTGGCCGATATCCAAGCAGCGTGGTTGTAGTATTCCTGCCAATGGCAATGCGTCCAAGTGTACTTGAGTAAAACTAGCTTCTAGAAAAACGCACTAGAATATTCAATTTGGTGGTCATTCAGTGTGAGAAGCCAGCAGATAACCACGACAGCTGACCAAGTTGGAACGCGCTGCTCTTACGGCAACCTCAGAGAAGGCGCGCCTTCACACCACAAACACCTTCTCACGGAAACAAGCGCGATACATGTCAATTGAGGAGCGCTATCACCTATCTACAACCCTTTGTTTCCGCCGGACAGGCTACTGTGTTGGGTCAATCGTCAGTCTAGCTCTCCGCAGGGTCTGGGCACCCGCCTCTCATGTTGCAGAAGAAACGGGCTATAGTAGCTATCAATCTCCGGCGTCTACGACCTAGCCTGGAGGTCTCTGCCCGGGTTTAGTGGGTTTTGACTATGTGCAAAGAGCTCTGTAATCCTCGAAGTATCTGTTGTCGAGCAATTGTTGAACAGCGCTTACTTGACTAGGTCCAAAAAATCTAGAGAATCAGCATTTTTGCGGTCCGTTTCTCTTGCCAAACACAAGGCCCGTACCGAGCTTCTTGTAAGCGGGGCAATAATCGACCCATCGCCATTGTCGACTCGATATTCCAGTCCGATTTCTTGTCTCGAAGGAGTTTTCCCCGTTTTGTTGCATTCATTTGTTTTATGAAGCGACTCACGTTCATCAACAGTACCATCTCCGGTATAGTCCAGAGGCCAGGATATTCCGCTTTCACTTCTTCGGATCTGGAGCACCGGAAAGACCCGGGTTCGATTCCCGGTACCGGAAGCACTGCTTTTTGCGTTTCTTTTTGCCCGTTGATCGTGGTTTTGCGTGGTGGTAGATACTGGAGGCGGAGAAGAGTGGGGGCGATCGGTGCAACGCAAAATTTCGACAAGAGACATTGGATTAGCATCATTTTCTGTGTAAAACGTGTTTTTTTTTGGTCAGACACAAACTTTGAGACAAGTGATTGCTATACAAAGAAGCTCGTTTATTTTGACTAAGCGCCTGTCGTGCAAGACAGGGTTTCAACTTGTTGTCTGATGCAGAGAAACTGTACTTGCTGCCTATAACATCTATAATGCAATACACTATGTCCTAATTTGAAGAGGTTTTTTACTGTGGTATAAGTTTCTGTTCTATAGAGTTATGTGTGCGAAGAGTTTTGGTACATACAATAGTGTTTGGCTAAAAGACACGAGCCCCTTTGTAGTTCTTGCAAGACTGTGGAAAAAGAATACTGCACGAATCTTGACTTGAGGTGTTTCTCTTTGCTCCGTATCTGCCTCTCACGCTGAGACTTACTAGGCAACTACTCTTTTGCATGCGTTTGTAGCTGGGGCACAGCTATTAAAGGGGCGATCTGTCCATGTTCAACAGATACACTTCGCACGTAAACGGTACGCAACACTAAAGAAAAACGACTTACAGAGCTCGGCCTAACGTCTCACCAAATCCGCCAGAACATTGATTATTGCGAATACCAACTACAAAAGAGTCCTGAAAGGGCTACGCTTATGAGTTGTGGGCAAAGCCTCGCTTCAAGCCTAGAGTGACCCCGCTGTGGATCAGCATTATGCATACGCTCATGGATGGCCCTTCAATATTTCCAATGCACACTCGTACCTCAAGACAATGTTCAGCTATAACGTATGGTTATCGGCCTCTATGTAGTGGTATATAATTTGAACTGTTCCAAGATTAACCAATCAAAGACAGCGTGCCAGAGTGGTTAATGGGTATGACTCGAACGAGTCCATCTAATAGATATCATATGGCTTCGGCCGCGCAGGTTCGAATCCTGCCGCTGTCGTACGATTACTTTTTGTTTTGGTGCTGTCTTCGTCTGCTGGCTAGACTCTGCGACCTGTGAGCGCATTGCTTTTTGCTTGGATCGACCTATTTTGGCGCATTTGCATCTGCTTTCAAATGTTTGCTTGATTTACCTGAAACCTCTGATACACAGCCTGAGACTCTCAAGACAAACATACTGAATCCAATGTTTCAATGGGAATGAACGAGCATTTATGCGTGCGAATTATATCGTGGCTCGCGTTGCGTCAGTAAGAACGTGAACACGCGCAGCCGCGACGCGTTTCCACCGTCACCTTCCGCCGAACCCACTTCCTAGCAATGTCGCACACCACGCAACCACCATGACGACAGTCGCGGCACCCGCTCTCAATAGTAGTGAAGCACCCTCAGCAGCAGTCGAGGCTGTAGGGACGCGTCCTCGACGCGCACAACGGCGCCCTACCAAACCGGCAACTTATGAGCTTGCAAATCATGCCAAAGCATATATTGAGGGCCTCCAATGTAAGTCCACCTAGACAGCTGTTAGCACTCCCTAATAAGAAATAGTCGCGAACGCGTACGAGTTCCTCCACAGCCTGCTAGCAGCTGGCACATCCATCTCTACGCCTGCACAGCCGTATATCGGCTTCCTCCCGCCGCCTACGCAAATCGCACTTGCCGCCTCGCTTGTAGCCTACACATTCAAAACACCTTCGGTGGAGAACCGCAGAGGTTCGGACGCTGCGCTACGGTACCTTCAATGTATCCTGAACACAATAGAAGCGCCGACATATCCCTACATACGGCAGGCTTTCACGTTCCCCACTGAGCGCACACGAAGACGCCCATGGGGTCATAGGAATGTGACTAGAAGTCTGTCCCCTGAAGAAGAGGACGATATTGATCAACTCTACTGTGAAGCAGCCAACGACAAAATCTTATGGAACAGAGCGGACGACTTCTGGCATATCGTCGGATGGGCGTTCAACTGTTCTGTGGCATATAAGAAGCGATGGGACAGATGGAAATTGTTACTGTCTGTAATATTGGACTTTCTAGAATCGGACTGGGATGTTTGTGTCAAGTCAAGTCAGCATGACGAAGCAGGCCAAGAGACTGCGTTGCAGGAGAGTCTTGTCTGGCACTACATAGTGGGTGAAGGCCAGTCGATGACGAGAGCAACGAGACGCCGCAGTATCAAGGCGATCTTTGCAATTGCTTCTTCCAATTCTTTGAAAGACTATCCTGAGATTTGGGAGAGCGAAACCAAGGAGCCCAAGGAGAGAGCGGACAAAAGGCAGAAGCTCGGCAATGTTGACTTCGGAACGGGTGAGGTGGCTGATTACGATAGCGATGAGGAGACGAGAAATGCTCCACGGACGCGAGCGATTGAGCGCAAGCGTGATGTCAGTCCGCCACTAGATCTTCCAGATATCACGGACGGCAGCTTGAACCTGCATAGTGCCATTGAGCGACTAGGCGGCAACGACGCAATAGCATTGCGACAGCGGCTTCTAGCCTTGGTGAGTTTGTGACGCCAGGATCGTGGATGACCTCATTAACAGAGCTTCAGCTAGCACAGGTAGCGACCAGACTCCCTAATAGTTTCACGAAACTAAGCGATTGGTTTGACAATATCGTGGAAGATTTTCGATACCTTCCGACTATGCTGTTCAATGTGTTCCTTACAACACTAGCAGTGCCGGGACCCATGAAGTTTATGTTCCTCGCAAATCTATTGTTACCTTTCGTCAGCGGTACCCTGCCCGACTACTTCCGATACGACCCAACGCAAGCGCACTTCGAAAACATTCTGCTTCCTGTACACGGCAGACAAAGTTTTGCAGACAATGCCAAGGTTTCTCTGATCCTCGAACAACTCTTCGTACTCATGATGGCGGAGAATGGATTCAAGCCTACAGATGAACTTAGAAAGGCTATGGAGACCGGTATACAAGCAAGGCATAACGTATGCGGGTCTGGCAGAGGAAAAAGAGGCAACGCTGGAGAAGAGAAGCAAGCGAGGGAGTTGATGGTGGCTAGCTCAGGACGACTTCTCGGGATGCTGGAGGTACTAGAGATCGGTGCGGGGAAGCCTCCGCAGAAAACAGCAGGACACACGGCCAGCGTCCTCTTGTCTTTTGGATCCGGGTCACCACTATCGTCCGCCCCGAGCGATACCGAAGAGGACTAAGAAGAACATCCATTACTTCAATGAAGATGGAACCTGCAGACTGGATGTCCGCGATAGTAATTCTCCCATATTCAGACCTTCAGATTGCTGCTGCACATATGGGGGGCTTCCTTCATTCCGATCAGATTATTTGAGACACCCCTTGTACGTTCAAGATCCTTCTTCACCACCACCCTTTCCACCCTTTGCCGCAGCCGCCTCCCTCCTTTCAGCAATCCACTCACATTCTTCTGCTCTGCCTTCCAAATCCTCCCACCCACCGGACTCCATCTCATCTAACGTCTCATTCTTCTGCCTCAACCACTGCCACTGCAACACAATCTGACTCGCCCTTACCACCAGCGTCTGATCACTCCATCCCTCAACCTCCTCATCGCTCAATAGCAGATACGCATCCAGCGGCGTGACGTAGTGCTTCATCCTCTCCCTCACTCCGTGCGTGGTAAACCCTCCTTCTGGAGCGGCGATCAACGTGGCCCAAATATTCGGCATAAGCGATCGGCGCCCGTAGCCTCCTCCACTCGCAGAGCCACTCGCCACAAGACCCCCAACAGCTTCCCCACTCGTAGCGGCAGTATCTGTAGGCGGCAAAGAAGCAACACTGATATCCCTTCTCCCAACCGGCCCCTCGCCTATACACCACTCCCGCAGCATATCGTACCTCAGCACCAACCTGATCGCGAGTTGTTTTTTCTTATCGTACAGCCTTGCCATCGCCGCTCTGTTTTCAGCTATTTGCTCCGGGAGCAGCGTTCGGGTGACTAGGAACAGGAAGTCTTGGAGGAAGAAGCGGCCTAGTTTCGCGCCCAGTATGCTGGTGTTGCCAAACGAGTCAGACAGTATAGCAGGCCAGTTTGTGCTTGTCGAGACTGGTCGAAGGAGTGTATTCGCAATGCCATTGTTGGCAGAGTGTGCGCGGCTCCAGTGCAGAATGGCATCTAAACTTGCTTCTAGGGTGCCTGTGAAGGGGCTTGGGACTGTAGGGGCTAGGAGATAGTGTGGTGGTATGCGGGTTGGTTGCGGCGTCTCGGTGGGAACAGCCTCTGAGGTGATTGATGTTGCGCGAACGCCGCGAGTGCCACCTCGACGAGAGAGAGGTGGGGGTGGTCGCGGTGTGGGGTGCTGATCTTCCGAAAGGATGCTGTGGGCGCGAGAGTTGCGCCGGGAGAGTTGGGTCATAGTTGTTATAGTTGCTTTAGAACTGTGGGTTTTGGAAGGACCAAACAAAGGTATTGGAAGTAGATGATCAAATAAGAACGTTGAAAGAAAAATAGTGAGCTGTCGTGGTGAAGCAAAGGTGAAGGTGAAAGCGAAAGTGAAGGTGAAAGTTCATTCTGTCAATGCTTTCAAACAGTGCTGCACAGACCAACCTATCTGAGCCAGAGCTATTGAGTTGGTCTATACTCCTTCTTTACTGTTATCTCTTTTGTGACAGTGATCCCAATGTCAGGGTTGTGAGATACCCGCCTCTGCCCAGCTTGCTTAAATAACTCCTCCTCTGACTCCGTGCCTCTTAAGTTGTGCTCCATCCTCGTGATACTCCCTCTTGATACCCTGTTACTTCTTCCTTTGGACGAAGATCTTAGGGTCGACAGCTTGTAGCTCCTTTGGCGCGAGTAGTAAGGTTCCGAGCCAGCCAAGCTCCCGCCCGTCATCTTGATCCACAAAGCCTTCAATGCGGGTAAATTGACTGCAATGATAGCCAGTTGTATCTCTACCGCCGCCACTATCACCATCTTCCCAAGAACATACGAGAGGTTTGGTGACGAATTGAGTTCGAAAAGAGGGATGAGGCGGAGGCAGGCTACGAGCACGGCGGAGGCACCGAAGCTAATGACGGAAAGAACAGCGATCTTGCGGCGTGTAGACATCTGGAGGTTCATTACAGTCGATATAGGTAGTACGAGTATGTAAACGTCTTCTACGATGTTCTGTTTCTTAGGTCAACAAGCAGCAACAGGA
The DNA here is from genome assembly GCA_004335155.1 of Ascochyta viciae. NCBI lineage: Eukaryota > Fungi > Ascomycota > Dothideomycetes > Pleosporales > Didymellaceae > Ascochyta > Ascochyta viciae. The sequence goes on along the minus strand of SATY01000221.1, from coordinate 4,065 downwards.
CATCAGAATCATGCAACATACCAAAATCGACGGAACCACTAACAAAACGATCTTCGGTATGCATTTGGCTTCAGGATGCGTTCCAGGATGAAAGATCTCATCAAATGGCATGCACTGTAGGAATGCTATAAGGCTGCGGGTGTTAGCTCGGTAGGGTATCTGGAGGGATTTACGACATACATGTTGGCGATGAAGATTGCAACATTTGTTCCCATACCGAAGTACACCAGTTTGCGAAAAGTCTTGTCGGGAGATAGTCGAAGATAGAAGAAGAGGAAGGCAAACTTGACAACCCAGTGGACGAAGTAATAGTACACCTCTTCGATGAACAGAATCTTGATAATCTCAAGCTGTTGCTCTCCACTAATAGAGTCTATTTGTCTTTGTAAACGTTCCGGGTCAGCAACTCTCATGCAGTGTAACGAATTCGTACATACAGTCCACAGCCTGCGCGAAGGAACAGATGCAGGACAACCTGTTGACCGCAGCTTACAGCCTGTTACCTTTTCAGTCAAGACTCTTTATCCAAGAATGCCCCGAGGGGACTCACGCCGACGAAAAGTGCGATGTTGTCATCCCATCCCCATGCTCGGAGGAGAAATTGTCTGCAGTAAACCCTCAGAAATACAGTGGAGATACCTATGCCGAAGGTGGCGTATGCAACAGCGTAAGCTAAAGTTTGCAAAGAAGTATCAGCCATGTTGGTGTTTGGTGAATGTGCCTGAAGTTCGTGGACAGGATGTGACGAACTCTGGGGTTTTTACAGACCAAGCGACTACTGCCCCCGAAAAAGCATTGCTCCAACACAACCTTGGGCTGTATGCGACCATATTCACGGAGAAGCCATGCTCGATCCCGATGTTATGGAACGAGGCCCCATGCACGCGGCTGAGGCGAAGAACGTCTAAGTCTCCGAAGCCTTACCAGGGTCGGTGGCATTAACCCGCCTCGACACCCATCTCAACAGCCGGGTTCGTATTCTGCCGGGCAGCGGCCTGCCTGTGCCGATAGCTTGCCTGATAGGCCTACAACCATGATCTACGGACGTTCCTCCAGAACAATACTGGTGTTGCTGAAGCGTACATACGCGGGACAGAGCCGCCTTGGCCATACGGTGGCTGGCGGTTTGTTTTTCTCATGCCCCTAAAACGTCAGGCAGCATTGACGTAGCGGAAGCGTCGCCTCGCACTCGTATCTCCGTGGCTTTTCTGCCGGGCGCTTCTGATGTTAGTACTAGAGGTGCTGAACATTGCTGGAAAGGCCGTGCGTGCTGACAAGAAGCGTTGCAGTCTGTACAGGGTCACCACTTTAGCTGTAGATAGGATTCAGAGCACGCGCAAGTTGTCAGAAGCTTTCAAGAAGTTGAGAGTCTAGATCTTCAGGACTGCAGGAGCCGTTGTTTGTGACCCCTTCCCCACGGCACGACCCTCGTCCGCTAAGTGGGACCTCGCTTACTATTTGCGACCAATCAATGTCAACTCGAAGTCACCGCGTCCTCCCGTGTTCCTAGTTTCTAACTTTCACTTTCTCCTTTGAGCAAGCTTCCACGCGTACAGGCGTTCCTATACGGTGAGGTACTGCGACATTATCCTTTAGAGACACATGGCGCGATCCTTGCTGCAATGCCGTATCACCATAACTGCTGTGCCGCGAACTAGCGCCGGGTGAAGCAGTGCAAGGTAACGCGTTGAATTCGAGGTGGCATTCATAATCAAATGGCCATCTCGTACACAATGCATCTATCTGTTGCAACTTCCGTGGGTCTCTCTTTGGTTCAGCGACAATATCCAAACCATGACTGTCGATTTCCATTCGTTCTTCTACGATGCGGGCAGCACTGCCGGTAGTGCCGCTCTGCTTGGTGTTATCTTCCACCAGGCGATTCGAAACATAGAGTTCGAGTTGTACATGTACCACTTCATGGCACTGTCGTCGGCTTTGTTTCTTGGTCTGGTCTATGCTTTCGTTCAGCTTGAAGCGCAAAGTCTCTCGGGCGCCTTCTCACGAGCAGCTGTCTTCGCCACGAGCTTCAATACGGCAGTTCTACTCAGCATCAGCGTTTACCGTTTGGTCTTCCACAGATGTCGCAAGTTTCCAGGTCCTCTGCCGGCCAAAATCAGTCGTTTCTATGCAGCATATTTGAGCGCCAAGGATGTGCAGTATTTCAAGGAATTGGCTAAAGTTCACGCTCAGTATGGAGACTTCGTGCGGACTGGTATGTTGCCTTGTTTGGATGCAAAACGGAATTTCGCTTACTCATAGAAGGTCCGAGGGAGATCTCGATCCTCCGAAAGTCTGCGGTACCGTTGATATATGGTCCTAATTCAGAGATGCGCAAATCAACGTGGTACGGCCAAACCGGCAACGACCTGAAGAAAACATCCATCCATATGACTCGGGATCACGAATCGCATAAACAGAGGCGCCGAGCTTGGGATCGTGGGTTTTCCATGAAAGCCCTTGCAACTTATGAACCGCGTATCAAGAATAAAGCTGATGCCTTCATGAGGCAGCTTCGCCAGTCTTCGCAAGCCTTCGATGTCTCTGCCTGGAGCATGTACTATTCATTTGACGTCATGGGCGAGGTCGGACTGGGTAAGGACTTTGATAACTTATCCAGTGGACAAGAGCATCCTGCCATCAAAGGAGTTCATGATCATATGACGATGCTGGGGATATTGAGTACTGTACCCTGGCTCCTGAATGTGCTTGGTTCTATCCCTGGAGCAGCAGCTGGGTATTCTAGCTTTTTCAACTTCTGTTCCACCGAGATTCAAGCAAAGAACAAGACCTGGGACAACGAGAAGTACCCTCAAGATATCATATCTTGGCTTTTAAAGGCAGTCAAAGACAAGGATGTATCTGCTTCCCCGTCACCTGAAGCATTAGAGGATGATACCAGAGTAGTAATCATCGCTGGAAGGTGAGAGTAACTCAACCCTGCCCACGTTCGACTTTGCTGACATAGGTTAGCGAAACAACGGCTACCACACTTGCAGGTGCCTTGTATTATCTGGCCAAATGCCCCGAAAAGCAGAAGAAGCTGCAATTGCTACTCGACCAGGCTGTTGAAGGCAACAACGCCTGGAGCTACGAGAAAGTCAAGAGTGTGACGTACATCGATGACTGGATAAGCGAGACCTTGCGCCTACGCTTAGCACTTTTGACAGGCGGTCCCCGCGAGACACCGAGCAAAGGTGTCCAGATTGATGAGGTCTTCATTCCTGGCAATACAAACGTACTGATACCAGTATCACTCATTCATCGAGACCCAAGATGGTGGCAAGAAGCTCAAGACTTCGTGCCTGAGCGGTTTGGTGAGAAGCGTGCGGAGATGGGAACGGACCAAGCACCGTACCTACCTTTCTCACTGGGTGCTTACAGCTGTCCTGGCAAAAACCTTGCGCAGTTGAGTTTACGCATTGCACTGTCGACCATCGTGCAGAACTTCGACATTAAGTTTGCACCAGGAGAGACAGGCGAAAAATTCGACAAGGAGATGCTGGATACTTTCACGGTTACACTTCCTCCACTGCAACTGCAGTTCTTGCCAAGAGAGCACTCTTAGGCTTGACACTTGTACTTCATTACTTGAAGATGTATAGTTTGGTCCTGCCTTTCTGTATTTCGCCAAATGTGTTTGGCAGCACTCGAGCTTCGATTTTGCGCAGGTGATGCGGTCCAGTACCTTGACTAGCGGATTACCAATACCAAGAAAGAACAAACCGCGATTCAAAATTGCTTTCACTTTATGTCCGGCACTCAAGATAGTACTATACACGGGAAATCATTCTGAACAAGCAGGAAGAACCTGATAATGAACACGTTTCTACGTCTGACAGCCCCTCGAGTATCTGCTTACCTAACTTCTGATACCTCTCAGAAGTGTAACTCTCTTCGGCAAAGGAGGTCTTTTCATGCCAGTTAGTTCTCGTGCGTCAGCGACCTCAACGCTGTCGTCGTCACTGTCAGAACTGCTCTCACTATCGCTCTCGCTCTCGCTTGACTTGTCTTCCTCCTCCTCCTCCTCCTCCTCCTCCTCCTGTTCGTTCCCTTTCATGTCGC
>SATY01000220.1:0-44151 GCA_004335155.1 Ascochyta viciae | reverse complement strand
CCCGGCCCCCCCGGCGCGCTTCGTGGAGGGCCTGGTGACTTCTGAGTCGTCCGAGTCGAACGAGTCTCCGTCCTCGTTCTCGGAATCCAGCATGGAGTCTGCGTCTTCATCTTCCTCGTCGTCGTCGTCGTCATTCTCCTCGTCCTCATCTGAACCTGCCTCCTGCTCTTGGTCTCTCTTCTTGAGCTTGGCTAACGTGCCCTCCTCTTCCTCCTTTGCAGCCGCGTCCTCGTACAGCTTCCTCTTCTTCGCCAGTCGCTCCACATCCACCGCCCAGCCCAGGACGTCTTCGTCGTCGCCCACAGGCTCGTCCCACACGCGCTTGTTGTCGATGGTCTGCGGGACGTTGTTCTTGAGGCGCTCTTCCCGCAGCGAGGCGTCCTTGAGTTCCTCTCGCCTGCGGCGGTGTCGCAGATCGCGCTTCTCTGACTCGCGGGCTTTCTTTATGCTGAGGAAGGCGGCTTGTCGGCGGAGCTTGTTCTTTGGCTTGAAGCCCGTCGCTGTGGTGGGAGACTTGGAGAAGGCCATGTTGGGTGGTCGTGCGCCTGTGCAATTTTGTCAGAACAGTCTGCATATGCGTGCGACAAGGTTCTTACCTCTACAGCCTCAAAAGTCGAAGTTGACGTGGGTTGCTTAGGAAGTTGCCGTCTGCAGATGGCGACCCATGCGCTCAACTTTTTTGTCGGCGAGGGTTTCTCCGCGCCTCCGCGCTGCTTTGCCTTGTTGCAGGGCCATTGGAGGCGTCTGGGAGCCACGAACAAGGATCCATCTGTGTGTTATATATCAACTAGACGCTCATTAGACCAGGTGCCTCTCCTCTGCAGCGAGGGCGCTCTCACGTGTATGCATTGCGTGTCGCGGCTGTTGCGCGCTAACATTCCATCCTCTTCACTGCGTTCATGCAGACCCGTTTTTAGTACCCCGCCTTCCCTTGTTTATCCCACCAAGCTCGCCCGCTTCTCTGCTACACCTCCCCACTCCAAGTTTGTCGTCTCCAAGCGAAAACAGCAGGTCAAGATGCCAAGCGATATGACCACGTTCAAGGGCAAGCCCTTCGACCGGGCTTCGCTCGAGTCTGTCATGAAGGTATGCGCCCGGCCTTCTGTCCCGCAAGCTATGCGCCGCCCAGAGTCATACTGACCGGTGCAGCGACGACTCTTCTACACACCCGCCTTCGATATCTACGGCGGTGTCTCCGGTCTCTACGACTATGGCCCGCCCGGCACCGCCCTCACCAACAACATTGTCGACATCTGGCGAAAGCACTTTGTGCTGAAGGAGAACATGCTGGAGGGTAATGCGCACGAGACCACGCTGCATGGGCAACACTGACGCGCTGCAGTCGACACCACCATGCTCACCCCCCACGAAGTCCTCAAGACGTCCGGTCACGTCGACAAGTTCGCCGACTGGATGTGCAAAGACCCCAAGACCGGCGAGATCTTCCGCGCAGACCACCTTGTCGAAGAGGTCTTGGAGGCCAGGCTGAAGGGCAACAAGGAGGCGCGTGGCGAAAAGGTCGAGGCGGAGGAGGAGGACCCCAAGAAGAAGAAGAAGAAGGTCAAGAACGTTGCTGCCGTCAAGATGGACGACGCCCTCGTCACAGAGTACGACGAGGTTCTGGCCAAGATCGACAACTACAATGGCGAGGAGCTGGGCCTGCTCATGAAGAAGTACGACATCAAGAACCCTTCCACCAACGGCGAGCTCCAGCCCCCCGTCGCCTTCAACCTCATGTTCCAGACCTCCATCGGCCCCTCTTCGAACATGCCCGGCTACCTGCGCCCCGAGACCGCCCAGGGTCAGTTCCTGAACTTTGCAAAGCTCCTCGAGTTCAACCAGCAGCAAATGCCCTTCGCCTCTGCCTCCATTGGCAAGTCCTTCCGTAACGAAATCTCCCCACGAGCTGGTCTGCTACGCGTACGCGAATTCCTCATGGCCGAGATCGAACATTTCGTCGACCCCGAGGGCGGCAAGAAGCACCCACGCTTTGAGGAGGTTGCCGATGTTGAGCTCGAACTCCTCGACCGCGAGGTCCAGCTCTCCGGCAAGACAAACGTCAAGACCACCAAGATTGGCGAGGCTGTCAAGACTGGTCTGGTCGACAACGAGACTCTCGGATACTTCCTCGCCCGCATCCAGCAGTTCCTGCTCAAAATCGGTGCCGACCCCAAGAAGATCCGCTTCAGGCAACACATGGCCAACGAGATGGCTCACTACGCCGCAGACTGCTGGGATGCTGAGCTGCTCACCTCGTACGGCTGGATTGAATGCGTTGGCTGTGCCGACCGAAGCGCCTACGATCTGACTGTCCACATGAAGAAAACAGGTGCGCCTCTCGTTGTCCGTGAGCCGAGAAAGGAGCCCCTCAAGGTCGAGGAATGGGTTTGCGACATTGAGAAGAAGAAGTTTGGTCCCAAGTTCAAGAAGGACGGCAAGACTGTGGAGAATGCCATCGAGGCTCTTACACAAGACCTGCGTGAAAAGCTGTCTCTGGATCTCGAGAAGGAGGGCAAGATCGTCATCGATGTGCCCGGTGTTGGTGATGGCAAGGTCGAAGTGCCCAAAGAGCTCATCACCATTGAGAAGCGCACAAGGGTGGAGAACGTCAGGGAATACACACCCAACGTTATCGAGCCATCTTTCGGTATCGGCCGAATTGTCTATGTAGGTCGCGCAGCCCTTTTGAGGCTCTTTCACTAACAACATCAGGCTCTCTGTGAACACGTCTACTGGACTCGTGAGCAAGATGAGGCTCGTGGTATCCTTTCCTTCCCTCCTACTGTTGCACCTACCAAGGCGCTCATCGTACCGTTGAGCTCGCACAGCGACTTCAAGCCTTTCGTACGGACACTGAGCGACAGACTGCAAGAGTTTGGCGTTTCTACTCGCGTCGACGACTCTGGTGCATCCATTGGCAAGCGCTACTCGGTAAGCCCTCATTTCCCCACGCCTTGGTTGTACGGGTGTGCTGATAAGACCTAGCGTAACGATGAGCTGGGTACCCCTCTGGGTATTACGATTGACTTCCAGTCTGTCAAGGACAACACATTTACATTGCGCGACCGCGACTCGACAGAGCAGGTCCGCGCTGGTCTTGATGAGATTACCACCGCCATTACCAACCTCGTCAACGGCAAGGAGCAGTGGTCAGATGTCGCTGCGCGTCTGCCCAAGTTCGAGGGTCAGGAGGTTGATGCCTAGGCTACACGAGCAAAGACGTGGACGCAAAGATATGGAGATTCGGACCGAAAACAAGAATCAAAAGTTGGGGAGATACCCCCTCAATAGTCATAGAAGACGCATTAGTGAGTGTGCACAAGCAATCTGCTGGGACAAGCGGGCTAGCCACCTTGCGCTGTTGTTACGCAAATGCAAGCAAAACATTTGATCGGCGCGTGTGCAGATACGTTGTCGTACCCCCAAATGCACTGCTGCCCTCTGAGCTTATCGATTCAGACCCTGACGTAGGCGTATAGCCTCGCGTTGCTGTTCCCCTCTTTCCCTAGCTTCCTCGTACGCCACTTCGTGCCCATCCTCATGCTACTTTGACCCACGAACAGCATCGACTATGCTTTCACCATACCTGAGTCATGGTATCACCCAGCTCGTTGGTTCGGCTTTGCCGGAACAGGTTCCTCGCGTCCCAGTGGCCGCTTTGGCAGCGGCAACGATGCCACCAACAGGGTAGTGGCGCATCTCGATCCAATCACCTAAGGACCGTGTCACACTTCCTCCCAGCAGCATGGATGTACAGCGCCTCCTTACCTTTGCGCTGGATCAGTATGTGGTATAATCTCCGAAGCAGGCCCCCGCGTTCATCCACACCAAATCGAAGCCTTGAGACAAATGCAGTAAACTTGGTACCTGCTAAGCTGTTCAGATCCCATGCTGTACGGCCTCTCAATGAGACCGATTGTATACGCTCTGCTACTGCTTTTCTATAGTTTCTTCTGGATGTGAACTTCGATCTCTCTGAATCTACCCCACTTAAATTCGAGCTACTGCTCGTCGCACGCCTGCTTCTCCTTCGCGCAGTCAGTCACGTTCTGGAAGAGACATGCAGCTAAATGCCTCATTTCTAGTAGCCAAGGCTCACCAAAGTTAAAACCGGTCTTACGACAAGTCATCGGAGCCAGGAAGGTGCATCATACTCAGGCTACACCGAGCGTGGTCATGGGTCCAGCATCATGCCCCTCCGCCTAGGAGAACCCGAGGGGCGGCCCAGCATTCATACACGGCGGCGAGCGGCTTGTCAAATACGAGGCGTACCTCCGTCTCTACATCCTCGCAACTTCTGCCGCAGCGCCGAGGATCTACAGTATGCATACCAGCTTCGTATAACTACACACGACCCAAGCTAACTCTATGCAATCTGCAATTTAACCTGCTGCAGCTATCGCGTGTTCAGTCTGTCTGCCCGCCTGCCTGTCTCGAGAGTCGTTGCATCCCTAGCGCGCTGTACGCTAGTATCATGGATGCTCCTTGCTAGCAGCCGCTGTCCATCCAGACTGATATACTTAAGTATGTACTCAGGAGGTCAACGAAGACGTTCGGTGCACCACTAAAAAGTTACGCCTTCGGCAATTTTACGTACCGATCACAGTTCGGAGCGGCTCGTTCCAAGACTAACCTCAAGTTTTGCTGTAGGGCTCCGCAGGCTCGACGAGATCATGCGCTAGTCGGTCGAGGCGCTATTGTCGAGGGTCTGCAACATTCAAGTCAGCGCCCCTCTCCTCAAATTGCGCAAACACAACTTTTGGAGGGAAAACAAGCCGAAGATCAGGGGTTTTGACATCTTTAACGTTTGCCACCACTTGTTTACAGGTGGAGGACTAGACTGGCTTCCTTCCCGAGACCATGGAAGAGGGACAGCCACATCCCGACACTCCGGTTGGACATGACACGGCCGCATCCAAACGCCCACGAGCTGATTCAGGAAGCTCCACCTCTGTCGAATCTGTGTAAGTTGTATACCACATGGAGAAAAAACATAATCCCTTGTCCTACAGTCCAGTCACATTTCAGTCACATTCAAATGTTTCTGAGCTTCACCTTTGAATTCATGATCGTTTCTGAACGACGGAACACCCCGGCTGACCACCGTTCTGCAGCCGTTCGGTTCGCACTGTAACACTAGAGGATCTCGAATACGTACACGAGAATGGCCGCACGTATGGTAACGATACCTATTTCAACCCGTGTGTTTTCAACAACGATCTGAAAGAGCAAGACCGGTTGTTCTTCCAACACCAGATCTTCGTACATGCATTGCAAGGACGATTAACAACCACGAGGCTGCTGCCTTCTACTCGAAGGATACTCGACCTCGGTACGGGACCAGGGCATTGGGCTATTGCAATGGCGCATACATTTCCACGGGCGGAAATTGTTGGCATCGACCTGACACAATGGGACCTCGACACGACAGAAGCCGCTATGGGCAGCGCCGACGTGACTTGGGAATTGGACGATCTCGACATCTGGGGCACCGATGCACATGCAGAGGATCTGGCGACGACGCTCTCAAATTTTGACTTCTACCGCGACATGACGAATCGAATACCCCTGCATTCTCCACCGAGATCGCCTGAAAGAGTCGAGTTCAACCAATCCATGACACACCCCGACGCCTCGGTCGAATCGCTCGTCATCGACCCCTACCATCTCCGTCCGCGACAGGAACCAGGGTGGCACTTCAGCGAACCATACGAGTTCATACATCTCCGGAACATGAAGGGCGCATTTGCACAATGGGAGGAGGTGTACGCTGAGATCCACAAGAGCCTGTCGCCTGGCGGGTGGATCGAAGTCGCAGATTGGGATATGGGAGCCGTGCCCATCGACCACGCAACATCTGATCCAGCCCTCTTTCCCGTACCCACGCTGCGGAAGCTCTACGCGTCTATGATGGAAGCGTCGTTCAAGTCCGGACGGCCGCTGGGCCTGTTCTACATGCACCCCACCTACCTCGAGGAAGCAGGCTTCACGGATATCCAGACCACCCACGTCAATGTCCCCCTGGGGCAGTGGGTAGAGGACGAAGAGCAGAAGCGGGTGGGGAAGCTGATGCTGGTCGTGGTGATGGAAGGGTTTGAGGCGAGTCTGCTACGTCTGTTGACCAAGTATGGCGACAAGGAGCGGATATGGAGCGCTGAAGAGGTCAGAGCGGGAATAGCGCGTGCGCAGCAAGAGATTGCGGATTGGGTGGAGAGATCGGAGCGAGGCGAGGCAGAGGGGTGGTGTGCCAGTTTCAAATGGATCACGGGGAGGAAGAGCTGGCATGCGGAGTGAGTAGGTGACTCGCTGTGAGCCATGTGTTGCATTTACAGCGAGGAGCGAGCACCAAGAGTGCAGGTAATACAGCGTAAAGAAGGAGCTAATAGCATCATGCGCGATGCCAGTCTACCGAGCTGAGCAACTGTTATTCTTCATCTCCGTCCATTGAGAGGCCTGCTCTCCCTCTCGTCGTCGTCGTCGTCAAACTCAGCCAGCTCAAACTCCTGCGCCCCTCTGACACTCTCCTCATCCTTCATCTTGGCGAACCCCTTGTCATCTGCTGGATTCGGGTAGGGCGTAGCGCAGTCGCGGCTCCTCAACGCTGGGTAGTAGCGTCTGTACGTGTAGTGCGCGACAGAGATGCCCAGCAACGAGCCCACGCTCACGTCGTACACATCGTGTCTGTAGTCCTCGCACCGACTGATGGCAATCAAAGCGGCGCCCAGCAGCGGTGCAAGCGCAAGCAACACGCGCGCCAGATCTGCGCGTGGGCGATAGACATGGCACTGTCCAGCAATCACCAAACTCAGGTAGCCCAGCCCGCTGAAGGAGAAACTGCTGTGTCCCGACGGGAAACTGCGCCAGCCGTCATGCAGCACATGGTCATCGGTCTCGGTGCACACCTCATACGTGACGAGGGTATGCGCCGGCGTGCCTGGCGCCGGTTTGCAGCGCGACAGCAGATCCGGGCGTGGACGGCCAACGGCATTCTTGACCACGTCGGTCAGAAACAGGGTCAATATCATGCTGACGAGCCAGCCGAGCAGCGTGACGTGGGCCTTGTGTGCGCCGGGGCGAGTGGCAAGGGCCCAAGCGACGAGGACGCCCAGCGGGACGGCGCCGGCGTAGATGAACAGCCAGGCAACGTTGACGCGCTCGGACAGGGCGTGCGGGTATGCGATGCGCAGGTCGTCGAGGTAGAACATGCGGTGGAAGGGCTCGGCGAGGAATTGTATCTGGAGCTGCTTTGTCAGTCAGTCGCCTAGGTTGCTTTTGCATGTATTGGTAGGCAGGACGGCGGGTACGCACCACAATGTATCCGCTGATCAGGATGGCGAGACCGACGTAGTCTGAGGCATACGAGCGCTGTAGCTGTGTCAATGGCTGGCATGGCACAAACGGCACGTCACCGCTCCTTCTCCTTCTGATCTTTGATGCCCTACCTTCCAGAAGCGGGCGGCTGCTCCCACGACGCCCGTCTGGTTGAGCACGTCATTGGTGCTGCGCCGGGGCGATCGAGCTGGCATCCTCAATGGCGGGAAGCAGCAATGGGCATCGCGAGATATCAAGTGGTGGCAGTGGTGAGGTGTCCAAACAATCTTGAAAAGGGTCCGCAGTGACGCGTTTGGCGCCGGTGGAGACGGCAAGGGCCGTGGGTAGTGCCCGTTGGCCGCGCTACTTGACACTTCACACTTCACACTAGCATGTTACTTGGGCTGGCAAGGGAATCGGGATGAACTCTTGATAGATTCAAGGATGAAGATAAAAATTACGATTTAGTTCCTCTACAGCAACGTTACCATAGCAAATAGGCCGAAACCACGACCACCATGAGACACCTCGACATGGCTCGCTAACCACCAATAAGACCTCTACACGCATCCTTCAGACACAGCGCGACAATCTCAAACCCCAGCTGATTCCTATTTATGATGGTATTGTTTTCCATGAGGAAGCAATTAAACGGCTCGTTCTTCTGCTCCATGGCCAGCGTCTGGTTCCACCACCGCGGCACAAAGCTAGCCCCGAGACACACCTGCGCGTTACGGGGCTCAGCCGCGTTGTAGCTCTGGCACGCCTCGATGCAGTCGGATGGTGTCGCCGCAGAGAGCGCCGTCAGCTGCGGATCTGTCCACCGTGTCGCGCACATTGTCGTGTAATCGACTTTCCAGAGCGCAGATACAGAGGCTAGGTACTTCTGCTCCGAGATTGACGAACAACCAGTTGTGGGGATGGGCAGAATGCGCGCTAGGGTGCTGTTGTTGGAGGATGAGTTGCTTGGGTTGGGAGACTCGGAGTTGACAAAAGTGTCGTTCTTATTATTGTTGCTGTCGTTGCTATTGATCTTGCTGTTGTTACTGTTGCTGTTATTGGCGATCCTTTTGCCGATGAAGCCTCCTATCACGCCTGCGATGATGGCGATTAACAGTCCGTACAGCAGAAGCAAGGGCCACCGCGTCCATCTTCGTCCATTTCCGGCTTTGCTCGTCACGAGGTCCTGATGTACAACTTCCTTCGAACTGTGGACACCATGAGGAGCTGAGTGCTCAGGAACCGAATACTTGTAGGTTGAAGCCTCCGTATGTGCAACTGCTTCCGGTAAATCGTCGTGAGATGAGGTGGGTTTCGAGAACTGCATGGTGAACCTCTCGCATGGCGAACAGACAAGCAGAAAGGCAAGGAAACAGAGCAGAGCATGGCCTCCTAAGTTTAAGAGAGGCACGCAAATCAGGGAACGGTCTGTCATCAAGCCCGGCTCGGCGTGGTCATTCCAAGAACTGATGGGCGCAATTTAAACCGCACGCTGCTCAGCCTTGTCAGCGTGCATAGGTATCACGTACCCGGGGAACACAGAACGTAAGCCTTGGTCCTAGGGTTCTTTCCCATTGGGCCTCAATTCAGCCTCGTCCACTGCCCTCGCCACGCTACACCAAAATAGTCATGCGTGTCAGCAGGACGCCATAATAGCGTGAAGAGGTCCTACGCCAGACTTGGTGCTCCATAGACTAGTCAAGCAGGCCCTACAGCCTCGCTTGTAAAGTGGAGTTGGTGGCTTCCGCCGAGACCTACTACCCCTGTAGCCTACATACTTCGAGATGAGTATGTGATCCTTGGAACTACGATACCTGGCTCGAGGCAGTTGAAAGACAGCTTCACGAATAACCCTGTTCTGCGCGAAGGTATTCGAATCTTCCTCGAGACTAGGAACATATGGGAAGCATCGCGCCTTCCTTCACGTTCTTACTAGGGAATCAAGTCATTGCCCATATACTCCTACCAACCGCTCGTGAATCATCAACGTGAACCATTAACCCCAACAGTCCTGCTGTTGTTACCGCTTTATTGATAAACATTATCCTCCCGCATTTAGACAGGAGCAGAAGCACAGAAGCAATTGCATTTATGCTTGGTCTTGTCCGGCAGAGAATAAGTGTTTGTGCTCATCGTGAATGTTGTCGAATGCGTTACCGAAGGGAGGGTGAGATGTTTGCGCCTCTGAAAATAGAGTTCCGGTGGAGCCCAAAAACTCCGGGAGTGACGGCTCGCCTTGGTATGAAACTGGTGGGAACGCAAACATGGACGAATTCATCGTCTGGTTGTTATAGTCATTTTCGCCGAGTCCCATATCGTGATCTTCTGTCACAGACTGGCTCTGTGGGATGGGTATTGGCCGAAGTGAAGAATCTGCCACATCCTCTTGCAGCAGGTCGGATATGTCCGAGTTTGTTCGGGACGCCAACCCCTGCAAGACGCCAAAAGCCACTTCGTGAGCACGTCCTGCAACTCTATCCTTTACTTTCAGCATTCTCAGCCACCGAACCAATGTCTTGATCTTGGGTAGAAGTCCTTTGTCGTCCTTAGGGAGATGGACTGTGTTGTAGGAAATCTCCAGAAGCAGGACCGTAAGTACTTGCATGACGTGGTGGACCATGGACCACCAGGGCCCAATTTGGTACAGGTAGGCTGTGTTCGTGGGGTCTGGTAGGATATCTGTGAACAACTTCGCAGCACCAATGCACGCGCGGGCCATTTTCTGGTTGAAATCGTTGGAGGCCTTGGTCTGGTCCGGAATACGGCTATCTAGCCTACACAAGCAGGGTCGAGTGATCAGGATTTTTATTCTGATGTAATTCGTTTGCAGAATAAAACGCTCGCGGATGAAGCTTGCACGATTTTCCGGTTGTAAGAAGCTGATGCCTGAGGGAAGGTTTGTTGCCCACAGCTCCAGTTCATCATACAAACCAGCTATTGTTCCCTGCACACTCTTCCATGACTTTGTCGTGACTTTGGCAGCATACAAGCCAATCATAGCCCTCTGCGCTATCATGCTGATATGTGCCATGCACTTCAGAAACGAGCCTGCGTTGGATGGCTCAGAAGACGCTGACCTGGGCTCGGAAACATTGTCGTAGATACCAGTTCCTCTAGCTTGCTCGGTCAAACGAGACACGAGAGCTTCGTCCCACAGTTGATGTGTTGACACTGGTAATGGTAGCGGCGTTGAGTAGTAGTCTTCAGCGACAAGACTTGGCCTGCCGACGATTATGCCCATACTCGCTTCAAGAGTATACAGAGCCCACCAAGCATGCACCAAGCTTTCTTTCCGAGCAATGGTGATGGTTTCGTCTTCGTTCCGAAGATGCAACCCAAGCGCAAGTGCGTAACGGAGGGCAATGCCTATGGCAACCCATGCTCTTTTAAAGTACAGCGTTAGCACAGGGAGTGAGAAGGCAGTACAAACTTTACCTGTTGACGTTCCCCACTGTTGAAGAGTAGAAAGCGAAGAGAGCAGTAATTTGGACTCGCATAAGGTCTGGCTGGTGGACTAAAGAAGGTTTGTCCAAGTTCAACATATGCGCGCGAGACTGATAAATAATGTGGTCCCGGCTGTCCGCTTGCCAATCTGCCTCTGTCAAATGCGAATACCTCGCTCCAATAGCGAAAACGAGGTTCAGGATTGCTAACCATTTTTCTGGCACATGGTACGGCGTTCCTTGTGCCAAAGATGTATAGTACTGGCGGACTTGGTCTGTAAAAGTTTGTTTTGGCAGTATTGGAAAGACATCCTGAACGGTGTTCATGTAGCGATCGAGGAGCCTCTGCGCAACCTCAACGGTTGGCAGCTTGTACGGCTCCACTGTGTAGTCCACTTCGATACCCTCATTGTCCAGGTAGAACGTAGAGGTAGTGGTCGGTATGTGAGGCTTTTCATGTTGACGCTGCTTCAGCGCTTCCATACGCCGCTTTGCAGCCTTTGAACCGGTTCCAGGGGGTCCGTACGGACTGCCAGGACGAGATGATTCCTGCACAGTATGTTCCGTCTCTTGTTGCAGTCGCCTTAGCCATTGTACCTCGGAGCTTTTGCCAATATAGCCAGTCGCCTGAGAGCCTGTATTCTGGAGTATATCCTCGTCCAACATATCAGTCTCGTCGTTCGAGCCAACTTCGGCAGACACTGTGGATTCTCCATGTTTATCATCCAGATCGGAGGACTTGTCCAGTCCCAACGTAGCCGCAGCATCGGAAATGTCGTCCCTGACCTGTCCGTTGTTAGCTAGCATATAAACAGGAGACAGGGGGAGCGGGTCTCCACGCACATGATCTAGCATGTCGTCTATCTGTTGCTTCATATTGTCTGCGACACAATTTTTGAGTTGCTTGAGAAGGTTCACCATATCCTGATTCTGCCTCGTGGCACTACTGATGGTCAGATTCTATTCTTCGAGACCTCTAAAACGCGTAACTAACGTCCTAAGGCGGCTTTTGCGACTCTCCAAGTAGACACACTGTCGCATGCTGTCCAGGCAGTTTTGACATTGTGGCTGTCCTCCATCGCAACGCACTTTGCGCTCTCGGCAGTTGGTGCATGCTATAAGAACTCTGTCTCTGTACGGTGGACCGGCTCTGCGCGACGTCTGGTGGTAGCGGCGTGGCTCTATCCGTGGAATGGGCACCTTGGACGGTCCGTCCGGTACGGAGAAATGCGGTGCCGGGAAAGACATGCTGCTTCTAGTGGTGCACTGTGGTCGTTGGCAGAAGCAGTCGTGACAGAAGGAAGACGACGTAAATCTAGGAACGGCATGAGGGTGGCCACATTGATGACAACCGAAGCCCGAACCCACCGTGGCTTTGGGCCAGGTCCTGGTCGGTTGCCAAGATAAAGGCCGCTAAGGGGTGCTGTACTTCAACCACCAGGCGATGAAGCAGTGGGTCTCAAACTCGAACTCGATGCGCGAGCAGAGATGGGCGGTTCTTTGTTCAAAACCTCCTCGTACGTTCCGCGCGCAGCAACGGAAGCAAGCAAGTAGTCTGCCGATACTCGATGCCGTCATTTCGTTGTGCACTGGGACAACCGGTGCAGCCTTCGCACGCATGCCTTGTGCGGGCAGGCCTCTCGACGCCTGTTGAAAGCGGGCATCAAGCCACACGATTGGCTGAAATGAAATTGTGGGAGCCCACGTCTTATCTAGCTCCCGTCATGCGCTGCTTTGCGTGGTGCTCCTGGAACAATTCTCCTCGAGCATACGACATCTTCCGTCATGTAAGCCGACCAGTCATAAGATGTAGCAGACCATGCCCAACAATATGGAGGATTTGGACTTGAAAAGCAGGCATAATCTTGTTTACCGCTTCTGCACTGTAATTTAGAGGTGTGGGCGGTCAACAGCTTTAGTCGTGCCCTCCTCTACGGCCTCGGGCTTTTTGGCCGCTCGCTGCTTGCTTTGGCGCGTCTCGTACCTTTGATGGCATCAAGAAAAGGATCTCACTTTTGAGAGAATGAGACTGGTTGATAACAAACGATCGTCAAGCGAAGCATGAGAAGATTTACTGTCTTCTCCCGCATTTTGTAGAGGCAGGTGTGCAGTGAAGTTCGTCACTGCATAATACAGGGGGGCATGGAACAAAACCTGAGCGCAAGGGTCAAAGGTGTACATTAGCAATTCTGCGACAGTACGCACACTGTTAATGATCCCACATCTAGGTTCAGGTTCATTGATCAGTTCACTTTAATCCCGTCCACATGTGTCCAGAAACCGCTGGCACCCATTACGTCATGAACGTCATTTTTATCTCGTGCGTCTTTTAGACTAAAACGCAATTCTCGAAACGTAATTAGAAATGCATATGCCTCTGCGGCAAGTGCATATAGTCTCTCTGCAAACCCATTCAGTACAGCGCATTTTCGATGTTGTTTATCACTTTACCCAAATAGGTTACTACTATGACATCGTTTTGCTCGATAGCGCCATATTTGATTGGCTGTGCAACTTTTCCCCGAGCGAATCATATTGCGCGAAGACGTCTCCCATACTTCCATCCCCATGATCGGATTTATAGCTGTCGAATATTGGGCTTTCGTCTCTAATTATCCGTTAGCACAAAGAACGTACCTGTTTGCAACACAAATCAAATGTGGCGTTGCAGTCAATCTGTAGACCTTTACGAGCCCTGACCCGCTAAAATCAAGCCCCTCTATCGACCCTGACCCTGGAACGGAACTTCCCTAAGCTGACCCCAAGGGCCCTACAGTACAGAGGTTCTCGAGCCTTTCGCATTCCTTACCAAGCTACTAGACAGTGTATCCCTTAAGCAGCGTGAACGAGGGGCTTTTGCCCACCAGTGCAGATCCATCGCGTTTTCAATGCCGAGAACTCGAGTTGCACATCGTACAGCCTTACAGTTCCTCATGGAAGGCAATGCTGGAAAAGTATTTGCCCCCTTCGCCAATCCTTGCCCGCAGCAGCTGGCGTACGCAAGGAGGTGCAGCATCCAGCAAAGATTGCTCGTGTGCAGACGTGCGAGCCTTGCCGAACCCATAAATCAAAAGCGAGTTGGCGCTTAGCCTCTCAGCGCTCCATGATCTGACTCTGTGATAGTACAGCAGTGCTAAGCATCGATGCGATGCATGCACACTACGTAGTACTGAATGACGATACCGAGAGACCGAAGCGCGTTAAATTCGCCTTAGGTATCAGCAATTAAAGGAAAGGCACACCGTACAAGAAGGGTTATGTGACATGCTTCAAACTTCACCGGAGAGGGATGCGGTTGATATCTTCCACCGTATTAGAGCAGGTGAGGTTTCGCAAGCCTGGTCCGACACCTACATGAAGGTAGTCTACCAATGGAGCTCGTCAAGACTCCGGAAGTACAGTTGCAGTTTGAGTTACTTTAGTCTGTCAATATGCTGCCTTCGCAGCAGATACCTTACAGCTTTGACCATGTGTATTTTGTCATCGTGCACTACTGGTGTTATGAGAAGGATGGATTCACCCGGCTTCACATCTTCACCCGTCTAACAACGCCCTCTGGGATGCTCTGTTCCATAGACCTCCTAGACGTTAATCAATTCAATCAATCAATCAATCAACCATTCAGCACATTTCATTCACGCTCACCCAGTTCAATACTCCAGTAACTGCACCGAGCGTTTGTAGCAGCCAAAGTAATTGACTCATGTATTCCGATGCGCAATCATCACTATGGACTTTTGTTTGCTTGAATGATCGCTTGTTACGGAAATTGCTTGAGGGTTACTTCGTGGACGGGTATCCATAGAGTCTCCTTTTTCGTAAAGACAATGTCCTTAAGGACATGTTAGTAGAGAGGACAGAGACCTGTTCGCCCCTCCTTGTAGATGTTCTTCTGGCTAAAGCTTCTGTAAGCGTGTGACACCCAGAATCACGAACGGTAGATACGGTTGCTAAGTTACATCACAGACTTTTTCCCAGGTTCTTTCCAATAGGTTCAAATTCTGGGGTTCTGATATCCTGACGTATCTACTTCTCGCAGAGGCAAAAAGATTCTTCAAACTGGAAGATGGGGAGCCTAGACTAACTAAGATATAAGCTGGTTGTCTCATCCCTGCCTCCATGGGTGTTGTGGGTCATGACAAACCCGGCGTTGTATACACGCTGAAAGCACTAAGCATGGCACAACCCATCGGCGTTTCCATTACGCCTCAAACAAGTAACACGAAGTTTGAAAAGACAAAGTCATCCACTGCCTGGACAATAATTACCTAGCTAACGTAGTCTTCGTGAGGATGCAATGAACAACAGTTCATATGTTGACACCAGATCGTGCGAAGATAAACTACATAGTTATTACTACTTCAAGCCTCCATATCTTCGCGTAATTCCATTACAGCCATCACCAGATGTTATTTCCAACCCGGAATGGTACATAGATGTATGGATACGCTATCCACAAGACTAGCAGCTGTATTTGATTGGCTTTGGGCACGACATGAAAGCGCGAAGCGAGTCAAGAACAATCTTGAACGACATATATCCTGTTAGTCTCAGTCTTTCAGGAGTGCTAACGAAGATGCCATGGAACCAAGCTCTTACGTTTCAAACGCAGCTGGAGACCTGGTAAAAGGGACTGCCCGATGTCTTCACGCCTCGCTTGCTGCTCTACCCGGCACATTTGAAGCTACAGTAAGTGTATCACGTAGCGCCATGAAGTGTATGGGTCAGCTCACTGAGCCAGTTCTGCAGTTGCGAATACTACAGCAGCCTCATAACATTGTTGAATTACAATTGTCCACCGTGGACAGGAGTGCGCAATCCTTTCTCAGATAGCTGCACGTCGCTGCACAAAATTTCCTGACCCAAACACTAACACAGCTCGAAACTGTTCTGCACATATAATACCTACATCATAGTTTCGAAGCCTACAATGCAACACTTTGTTTGGTCATAACCCACCTCAGCAATGTGACATCAGTCGTCTTGCACAAGTCGAGCAGTTTGTCTTTTTGACATAACCCGCTACAATTGAGGCTCTGCGCTCTACGCTCGTACTATGTCTGAAAGGCGAATACGACCTGTCTCAGCATTTCTACATGGCCGACGTTGTCCTCAACGTCCTAAAAACCAGCTCAGTGTGGAAAACTCCAATCTGGTCGATCGCTCCATAAAACTCAAAGGTTCAATGTCTTACCAGGAAGTAATGGAAAGGTCGGGGCCCATGGTGTCGGAACTAGAGGTTTCATTCGTTAATCTGAGTGTTGATCCTACGGAGAGCGAGTAGTAAAGATGGCGAAGAACTTAGGCAGGTTCTCACGTAATAGCTAAGTGTTGGGGACATACACTCCAAAAGGTGGGATTCGTATCGCAGTAGACGAATGCATTTTTTGTGTCTGGAAGTCGCATTGGGCCACGGGGACGTGTTGCAGTCGAAAAGCACGAACGCTTGACCGGCATACCTTGACTGTCTGCGGCCATAGTCGATTCACAATATAGCTCGATACTTTTGCACGACTACTCACCGAAATTCGGCTATGAGCAACTGTTACAACCATTTGGTGAGCGTTCTCTCAGACGGACTGCGTTGCTTAACCCTGTCCGGTCTCTCTTGGGCGTTTCCTCACGGTCTAACTTGATTAGGCCCACAGCCATGGCGGGGTAATGATTGACCTTCGGTTGATTTTAGACTCTCATTCAAACGACTGAAGGTCATATCAAGCCTTGATCTCTCGCCAAGATTACCAATGCTTATCTTGGTGGTGAGTTAGCATTTGCATGTTTTCGTCTTTCTGCTCTGCTCATCTTCTCATCCGATTCTTCAACGTTTGGCATGGCCGTAATCGCCTTCGGTGGGCTATGCATAATCTTAAGCTGGATCCTTCTGGGTGCCAACGCCACTGAGCACAATATTATAAGAGGGCCAGATTCTTCAAAGCCACGATTCATTGTCTATCTGACAGGGTAAAGCAAAACCTGCCTAATTGAAGGAAACGACTCGTACCGATAACCATGCAACAGGCAGCACAATGTCGTCCCCGAGCCGCCATTAGTTGCACATGTGACCCACGTTGCTTTAGCTTTCATGAGGTCTGAAGTATTTAACGTTCCGAACCAGAAAGACTGGCCGTTGTTTACTACCGTTGCTGAAGTTCGGCCGAAGTTCGCAGATGGTACGCAGATCCAAGTAGCAATTGGAGGGTGGGGAAACACGGACGGCTTCTCGAAAGCAGCGAAGACCGAGGGCAGCCGCAAGTTGTTCGCTGCGAACATCAAAACCATGGTTGATATGACTGGTGCGGATGGTAAGCAAGATGCCCAAAAAACACTGCAGTGCTGACTAGAACAGGTGTCGACATAGACTGGGAATACCCCGGGTTAGTCCTTTCACAATATATTAAGTTGTTACTAATCCATCACAGGGGCAATGGCGAGGACTATAAACAGCACTCAAACCCTGAGAAGGCTTGGGAGATCGAAGCATACACTCAATTGCTTGCTGAGATCAGAGCAGCAATTGGGCCATCTAAGATCATCTCTGCTGCTGTGCCTGGTCTGGAAAGAGACATGATCGCCTTTACGAACTCTACTTTACCGAAGATCAAGGAATCAGTCGACTTCCTGAACGTCATGACATATGATCTTATGAATCGACGAGACAATGTCACCAAGCATCACAGTGGAACATCTGGTTCGAAAGATGCACTACGTCTGTACTCAGACAGAGGCTTTCGCGCTCCGGAGTTGAACCTTGGTCTAGGCTTCTACGTCAAGTGGTTCAAGACTGCAGGTAATGAAACGTGCGATCGCCTGCCAGCAATCGGGTGCCACACTGAGCTGCTAGAAGACCCCAGCACGGGCGCTGATCTTGGCAAGGCTGGAGCTTTCTCATGGCACGATGAAGTGCCTCCCGAGCTGGCAAATTCTTTTAAAAGAGCTTTGGAGAATGGTGTAGATGATGGGACAGGAGCAGATTTTAGAGGGCACTACTACATGGACAAACAGGAGCGGATATTCTGGTCTTGGGATACACCAAGCAGCGTCCGCACGAAGCTAGATTTGTTTTTCCATGTTGGCAATAACATTGGCGGCCTATTTGTATGGGGGTTGGGTGAAGATGCGCCGCGTTATGAGCATCTGAAGGCTGTGAACAAGGCGTTGCAGGCGCAGGAGTCAGAGACTGGCCTCTGGCTGGAAGATTACGCAAATGATCACCAAGAGCTATGAAAGTTGATGACAAGACCACTGCTCTGGATGAGATTAAACTACTTTTTCATGAACCCCGCGCGAAGACCCATCAGTGAAGGTCGCTGTTATAGATGCCTACATCAGGCGCTTTTCTTTTGCAACTCTTCTACTTCCCAATTTTATAGTGCAATCCTCTCCAACTTGATTCAAGAGCCCGAAGCAGATCATGGAATCCCAAACACCCGGAGAACCACGCCGAGATCATGATGGTGCGTGATTAAACTATACATACTTAATTCCAAGCTATAAACAAAACATAATCATCAATTAGCACTGCGATTGCAGCAATCAAACCTCATAAGCTAGCAGCAGCGAGTGGACTGCTCGAAAGCGTAATCTAAGGGCAGGATGAAGACGGTGATGACGACGTCGACAGTACAGATGGAGTTGACCAGAAGTCCAGCGAGGAAGCCACCAACGGTAAGCTTGTCATATTTTACATGATTGTGGAGATGACTCAAAAAAGGCCAGAAGAAGAAGCGAAAGAAAAAATAAGAGCGAAAAGAAGAAATTGCCTGTTGCTCAGCAGACGAGTCCTCCACGTGTCGCGCTTGCCGACATATGCAAAAACCACCCATATCCAAAGGAGAGATTGTGGAGTATCTCAATCCAGACAGAAATTTACATCGCACTGTGGATAAGGAGATTCGCCATTTTTCTGTCGTGCACAACATGGATGACGAGTTCTTGGATAAGTATCGCAAAGCAGCTGAAGTCCATCGTCAAGTTCGTTAGTACGTACAGACGATTATGAAACCTGGAGTCACTATGAGCCGACCTGCCGATGAGATTGAAGATGGTGTGCGTGCACTAGTTGGTCACCAGGCTACCGAAACTGGAGATGCTCTCAAAGCTGACATGGGTTTCCTGACTGGACTGTCCTTGAACAACGTCGCTGCTCGTTGGACGCCCACCCCTGGTGGCAAGGAGGTTGTACTTCAGTATGACGACGTCTTGAGTGTGGAATTTGCAGTGCATGTGAACGGCCGGATCGTTGACAGCGCTTTCACCGTAGCCCATAATCCAGTCTAAGATAATCTGCTTGACAGCACGAAAGCCACAACCAACACGGGACTGAAGGTGAACTACTGCCACCATGCTAGATTTTAGGGCTATAGCTAATGGAAATCACAGAGAGCTGGCATTGATGCACGGCTAGATCATATCAGCGCCGCGATCCAAGAAGCAATGGAGAGCTATGAAGTCACACGAAACGGCAAGATAATCCGTACCAAAGGCATCAACAACATCACCCGCCGCAACATCCTGTGCTACAAAATTCACCGGGACAAACAAGTTCCCTTTGTCAAAACACGCACCAATCAGCGGATGGAAGAAGTCGACGTCTTTGCAATCGAACCTTTCGGCAGCACAGGCAGAGGCTCCATCCGCGACGACGTAGGCGTGTACGGTTACGGGCGTAATGAGAAAGTCAACGCGTCTGCCAAGACGCTGCTGAAGCTGATTGACGAGAACTTCGGCACGCTGGTTTTCTTTCGTCGGTACTTTGAGTGCGTCGGAGCGAAGGACTAACATCTGGGTATGAAGACTCTGGTTGCGAACGTCATTGTAGAGTAGTATGGACCGCTGGTCGATGTTCCTGGGTCTTATGCTGCGCAGTTCGAGCACGTGAGTGTAGGTTCTCAAGTGAAGAGGCTGATTACTGACTATGGGATACACTGTTTTGCTACGGCCCAATTGCAAGGAGGTCATTTCGCGCAGAGATGATTACTGAGAGAGGCTGGGAGAGGGAACTGTCATGAACAACCTTTTTGTGCGCTCCAACAGCCACATGAGATATCTCGGCATGGCATGTTGAATGCTGTGCCCTATACTCATTTCAGCCATCGGGGAAAACAATGCTATAGTACCATACATTCACATTCGGATACAACGCGCTGGCGCTCGAATTTCAAGTTTGAACAAAAGCTGCAAGCCACAACTATTCAGCTTAGCAGACGCTATGCAGCATCTCCTCCCAACCTCTTCTCATTCAACTATCGAGGTCATACAACAGACACCCTCCCGTCCTGAAATTGTACACAAACGCTTTCCCATCGCCCACTCCACTGCCCTTCCCACCCTCTTCACCCCTAACTTCTCTCCACCTCGCACGGTACCCCAACAATAGATCATGCAATTCCTGCAAATATTTTCTCTCTACAATGGGCAGTTTCTGAATCGCCTGGCGCCAACTATCCGGATCGCTGAGCCTCGTCTCTCTGATTGAATTCATGACCTCCTCTTTGGTTTCAATAGCCGCGATGGGCGCGTCTTGGAAGGAATCGAGGAGTTCGTGGGAGCGGGACTGTGCGGCTTCGACGATAGACCATTTGTTGCTTTTCTTGGATCTGTGATGGGAAATGAGGACATCGACGTTCGCGCGGGTGGATGTAGAGGGCGGAGAAGATGGTGCAGGTGCGGCTTTGGTAAAACGTTGGGCGGCGCTACCTTCACGGGATTCGCGATCGCGGAGTTCGTTGCGGAGGTAGTTGAGTAGGTCGGGGGAGCGCAGGTCAGTATCTTCCTTCTTGGCAATGGATTTGACTTTGAGGTCGGGTTTGTCAGGAGCGATGCCGTGCTTGATGATGATCACCCAGCTATGCCGATCATCACGGTAGTGTCGCAAGACATCCTCGATAGAGTGGGCATCGATAGAGAGTTCGGCCGTATAACCGTGCGCGATGAGATCAGACACCATCTTTACGCCGGATGAACGAAGGACGGTTGGATCGAAACTGGCAACGAGGCAGTCGCAGCGGCGAGGCATCCACGAGACTGCTGGGGTGTCTTCCTCTAGATGTTTCTTGAGGAAGGTGGACTTCTCTGGCTTTTTTAAATAGCGTGTCATTGAGCTAACAAGCCTGTCCCACCCAAGATTGACACCAACTGCATGATAGCCGGTGCTGGTTTGACTGTGTCCAGGTCCTTTAGGTCGGTACTCTTCGATAAGTTTGTCATAACGACCGCCTGCAGCAAGCACTAATCGTTGTTTGGTGTCAAAGAGGCATTGGAAGAGAATGCCACCGGTGTAAAACTTCTCATTGAAGCTGCTGAGGGCACTTAGGTACACCTTCCGCTTTATGTTCCAAAGCTTCATGTAGTTCACTACAGAGCTGAGATGAGCAAATATGGCATGTGTCCGATCGTGATGCTTCGTGCCTTCAAATATGCGCCGCAATTTCGAGAAAGCCTTGTCAGGAGTGTCCCTCCAATCGAAGCGAGCAAGGTCATCCAGCGACGTAGAGGAAATGCCAATATCTGAGGAACGTAGCTCATTGCGAATGGTCTGCCAGTTGTTCTTGCCAATGTTCAACTTGCTCAGTACGGCTTTGACTGCTGCACGCTGAGGTACGCTGATCCTGCAAAAATCCATGATGATTTCCAGTAGATTGGAGTGGTTGATATGAAAACACATGTGAGTCGAGCGCAACGAAGGGAACTCATCAATGACCTCATCGACCACTTTCAATACTTGAGCCTCCTTTAACGCTAAGTCGAGGGTATCGTACGAAAGTATATCGAAGTCGGCCTCGCCGCTACTCATGGGTGCACCGCCAGTGTAATTGTCGCGATACACTTGACCAATGGTGAACGTCTTCTCCAAGAATGGAGCACCTCTGCCGATGCTACGAGCATGGGGCAATGTGAAATCGTAAGGCAATTGTACCAATGTACCAGAGGGGTCGAAGAGCTTGACGACGTTGTTGTCGGTGTAGTGATCAGACCATGGCAACAGTAACTGCCGCTGCACTTCCACAGCGCCGTGACTTCTGAACACTATCGCCAGCCGGTCTTTGACCAGGTTCTGCAGAAGAACGTCGTTCGCTTTAATGGTCTGTGCAGTAGCGCCCATGTCCCAAGTGAAGTCTTTTGCTTGAGTATCCGGCTTTTGCGAGAACAGAGCTGTCATCATTTTTGCGTAGTGGGGGGAGTTGCGATCCGACAGAGCCTTGAGAGCCTCTTTGACAGCCTCGTCCTCGATCTGTACAGGGACCTTACCCGTCCTCAGCAGCTCGGCACAGCTAGGGCGCTCAGATGGTCTATGGCTGATCAAAGACATGATGATGCTACCTTGAAGTGACTTTTGGGGGGTTTCAAACTCAGAAGGGAGAGCGTGCTTGCGCTCGCGCAATATACGAATCTCCTTGTCTCGTTCCATAGCCGTGCCTAGCGGATAGCACATCTCAAAGAAGATGATGCCCATCGAATACATGTCGACCTTATCGTTGTAGTTGCCTGCCACTGTAGAACTCAGCTCTGGAGCGACGTAGAGCGCAGTCCCGACGCTGCGCGTCATGTCGCCACCGCCGTCATGGTTGCCATTAGATGCTTTGCTGCCAGGTTTTTGGTACTGGCCGCTCGTAGCCAGACCAAAATCTCCAATTTTGGGTACTTTTGCCATGTCGATGAAGATGTTGTCTGGCTTAAGGTCGCGATGGATGATGCCGTGGCCGTGTATATGAGCAAGTCCTTCCAGAATCTGTCGGAAAAGTCGCCAATATTCCTCTGGATCGTCAAACAATCCCTTGCGGATAAGGTCACGAAGCGTTTGCTTTTCACAAAACTCCATCTGGATGTATAGAATGGATCTGGTCGACCGAGCAGCGAATGTGCCAGACGCGGTCCGTCTCCTAACCATAGGCGAACGTGGGCCAGCACTTGCTGTGCCCGTTCCATCTTCTGGGCTGGCGTTAGTTGGGTAACAAAATAATAGTGAGGGACTGACATACCAGAGTCAGACCCAAAGACGACAGCCCCGTCGTCGTTTTCATCAGAACCGACATCAGAACCAAATTCAATTTTGTACTCATTAGAACTGATGAAATCCAACCCTCCTGTACTCCGACTGTAAGTGACGCTGCGTGTCCCGCCAGGAGAAATGTTGGAGTGAGAGTCTGATTCGTCTGAATCGAACGCCGAGTCGTCGTCGGACAGGTCTGGATCGCTTCCAGCGTCTTCCTCGGGCCATGCCGTGTAATAACGGACGACACATGGGTGATTGAGCCGAGACAACAGCATGACCTCTGACAAAACCTCAGTCAGCGCAGATGCTGACTTCTGTTTGATCTTCTTGATGGCGTAAACACGGTTGTCTAGTTTGTTGCGCGCCTTGACAACCTCGCCATATCCTCCCTTGCCTAAACGACCCTGCTCGACCCAGTCTTCTGCGTAGCGAGAGTAAGACACTCCGGCACCAGCGGACGATTCACGGCGAAGCCTGTAGTGGCCCAGAGAAGAAGAGGAATGTCGCGAACGCATTGGTGTCGGAGGCCGTTCGTATATGGGTACGTCATTTCGTAAGAACTCGCATGGTATTAGGTCGAATGCCGAAGGTCGCTTCCGTGGATCTGGCTTGAAAAACTTCCGCATCATCTCTTGAAGAGGCTCAGAGCAGCCAAGTGTGTCCGATAAGTCTTTGGGCGAGTTGTATTTGTGAGGTACATCTAGACCGAACAGCATCTGGAGGAAGACGACCCCAAGATCCCACACGTCTGTCTTTCTTGTCCGCCTGGCGTCTTGTCCAAGCTCAGCGGCGACCCAGAAAGCCGACCATGAGGATGTAAAGGCCTGTTCGCCTCGGTACAAGTCTTTAAGATGATGCAAACTCTGCTGAAATGCGGCATCTGCCAGTTTAACAGAGACATTCCCATCCGAAGATTTGGTGAGAAGAATGTTGTTCGGGTACACCCGCTTGTGTACAACGCCGTTGCGATGAAGGAAATCAAGCGCCTCCAGCAGTTCAATTGTCCAGGATCGAACCCTCGAGACTGAAACCTGACCATCATCTTCTATCTTCTCGCCCAGGGATCCTTTGTTGGCATACTCCATAAGTATATTGATCTCCCAACCAGATTCAGGTAAATGCTCGATCTTGAAGTCGAATACACTCAAGATGACAGATTGCCGTAAGCGCTTGACCTCCTCTATCTCCGCTTCAAATTCCATGATGGATTTCTTCAAGAGCGGCATAGCAGCGGCGTCCTTGCCTCCTATCCGCACACGCTTGAGAACTAATGTGATGTTTGCCGTGCTGCCTATCGGCTTGACCAAGAGCTCCTCGGTGACGGGACCTTTGTGGAAGGGCAGCATGCCTTCGACGGCGCTGCATTCAACAATGGTGTCTTCTAGCTGTAATGGTATGACTCTATCAAACGACACGTAGTTCGCGGTGTTAGCCGTCTGGAAGTACGATGTTGGTGTTATGACCGAAGTCCTGTTGCTTTTGCGCTTCGCCATCAGATCTTTTCGTCTCATCTCGTCGCTGACCATTTGCTGCAATATGCGCTCTTCTTCCGCCTTCTCCTCATCGCGCTTCTTCTGCAAGTCTTCCTCGTGTTGCTTGGCGAGCTCGACAGCCGCTGCTTCTTGGACGGCACGCTCTGCTCCCAGGTTCTCGAAAGTGCCATCGGTCTCTCGCACAGCTACTTCGTCTTCTAGCACATCCTGAATCTCGGTTGCAATCTCGTGAATCATGACCTCTCCAACCAACTCAGCAGGTTTGGTCTTCAGAATATGCTGTAGTCGTTCTTGTGTGCGCTTCCGCAGCTTTGCCGTTCCTTCCAGACTCAACGCTGGAAGTGACTTTGGGTAGGTTGCTGTAAGTCCAGCACACAACGTCACAGATATAGCTTCGTTGGAAAATGACCTCAGTTTCAGACGAAGCACGCGGTCTGTGGTTTTGCTCCAGGCTCCTTTGGCTTCTGTTTCTTCATAATCGTCCATGAATATGGCCTTCAAAACCTCTCGTTCATCTTCCTGTGCTGCCTCGTAGGTCTCTGAGGGTTGAGACACCAGTGCAGGGCGGATGGGCAACATCTCCTGAGTGGGACTTTTTGGGCCGACACCATTGGTTCCATTTGGGGAGAATACATTCTGCTGCTTTCTGTTTCGTGGTGTCCTGTGCGGTGCCATGGTGGGCTGTCTCGTGGCTGGTTGAAAGTGCCGTCATAAAGAGGGACGGAGAGAGAAGCAGCCGAAGCCGCTGCCCTTTACACTGCAGACATGTCGAATTTATGTGTTGTTGAATGATGAATGTCGAGTTATGACGGAGTGAAGACTTCGCACGCAGCCAACACATGCGGAAGTAGCGGTGGGGTCGCCAGCAATTGCATCTCGCCCCCGCGCTAAGCGGCTAGCGCCCGGACGCGCCTTCCTGCACCCATGGGCTGCGGGTTTGCGAGCACAACAACCATCGACGTCGCGCCTTCTCCACCTACACCGTGGCAATTTGGCCCTCGATCGCGCCATTGTGCCATCTTATGGAAGCGCCCGCACTCTTCCTCCACCTTGTTGTTGGCGCGTACCGGTGACAACTTGGACCCTCCGCTCTCTCGGACGAGTAAACAAACGAACAAACAAACTCGCGACAGCTGCGCACGCACACGCCCGCACCCACGCAACATTCACTGTCGTTACGAGGCAGCCATCACCAGCTCAACACCATGTTTTCCTGGATCACGGGCCCGCGCATCACGAATGTGATCGAAGACCTCCAGGCAGGTATGCAATGCTGCGCTCCCAACAGCTTTGCGCAACGCTGATAATGCAACAGAGCCTGCTTACGAGTCTACCTTCATCGATCCTCCTGAGACGCCCGCCCACCAGTTTGCCGTCAAGGCATTTAAGCATGCGATATTTGGAACGCCTGCGCCTGAAGACCTCAACAATGCAACACGGAAGTTCGAGGCCAGGGCCAAGATAGCCGTTGCGAATGCAAACTCCACAGAACTGCCAGCGCCAAAAGACAACGAGCTGTCACAATCACCCTCAAAGAGAGTCGGCGGGATCCTCATGACACCGGGGACAGCGAGCAAAGGACGGAAGACAGTCTCGTTTGGATCCCAGATAGAGGACAACGAGGGGAAAAGAACCGGCATCAACAGGAGCGGCATACCCAACGACTGCCCTGGGAAGTTTCCCAGTCCTTGGACGCATGGCACTGAGTTGAGGCTGGACCCTGCAAGTGACAAAAGACCCCGTACCAAGCTCACTGAAGCCTTACTCGATGCGCGTACAACCACACAACCGAAACCCGGACAGAAGCTCAAAGCGAGAGACGATAGCGACATCACCTTGGATCTAGGTGCCCCACGATCGGAGTCGGGCAAATACTGGAAGGAACAATATGAGAGTTACGCGGAGCGAAGTGAGAGGGAGATGAAGAAGATTGTCGCAAAGCAACAGCTTGCTAAGAAGTTTGCAATGAAAAAAGACGGCGAAGTTACTGAGTTGGCCACGAAGCTCGAGCAGGAACGCAAGCGATTTAGATTACGGGAGCGAGAGCTTGAGCAACAGAACAAGGACTACCAGGAACGACTACGTCAAGTAATGACGGAAAACACTTCAACAAGCATCGAAGTTGCGGCCTTGAGATCACGCATAGCCGCACTGGAAAGCGCCGCGGAGAGGACTACGACCAGTACGGAAGCGAAACCCGACTTCTCCATCTACGAAGATACAAGCAAGGAAGCATTACGGTTCCGCAAGCGGTCAGAAGCAGCGGTCGAGGCGTCGCTAGTACCTTCGCTCAGCATGGCGTCGTCTGGTAAGGAGAATAACTCACCACCAAAGTCGAGACGGACTCGTCGTCAGACTCTGCCAGACACCACAAATCGCTCCGGCGCGCCTTCACAGCTAGGAAAGGCGGAAGGCGAGGCTTCAATTCTATTGGCAAAATCTCCCATTGCCCCTATCGAGTCTTTGAAGCCATTGTTGCAGCCTCCCCAGTCGTCACGGCCTTCAAGATCGCCGCTCAGCATCCGCAGAGCTAGCCCGACAAAAGAGAATATCGATCTATCATCACCAGTCGCTATCCTTCCCTCGAGTCCATTACCCATGCCTTCGCCAGATCTACCTGATCCGTGGATGAACATGGACGAAAGCTCGATACCACAATTAGACAAGAGGGCGATGCCGACAGCAGGATCGCCATATACCAACCCAGCGTGGAACCCTCCACCGAAGAAGCACCGTGTGTCTAAATCGGTGTCACAGGCAGCAAAGTCGGAATCACAGACTGTTCGCCGACAGATGGAGAAGGTAGACGCGAAGATCGGGACAGCAAAAGCTCAAAGCCGTGTCGCAGAGAAACCAGCGCTGGAGCTAGAAGCGCGATTGGCTGCGCTGTCTGCTAAGCCACCGAAGAAGCAAGAGCCGGAGAAGTCGAAGACTGACGCTGCTCTGCACTCACCGGCAGATCCCAAATTTGACCTCTCGAAGATCACATCCCACCATGCGGAAGGCTCTGCGAAGGTCAAGTGCGACAGGGCTGAGATGTTGCCTGTCGATCGGAAGGCGGAGGCACGAAGACGGCTGGAAGAGAGGAAGAAATTGAAGAAGGCTGCGCCTGCGTGACCTAGGAAATGGAGCTTATCTTTACCTTTGGGTTCGGGTTTGGATTTGGTGTTGACGTTGGTGCTGGGAGTTGCCAGTGCGAATTGGCTGGGTTTTCGTTCATGCTATTCGAGCGTTGCTATGGGCGTACCGGATGATACCAGGCTGTTCGATACAGCAATCAATGCGTTATTGTTGTTATACACCATACCGCCTCTTCTACCTTCTACATCTATGGGTATCATCTGCCACCATTCCCTGTCAGTGCTATTGCACAACATCGCTCCTACGCAAATGTGAACGCCGGTGCAAGGCAAATCATTACTTCTCAGCAATCACCCTCAGCGCATCCACAACCCCCGGCGCCGCCCTCTCCAACCCATTCCTTTCCTCTACCCTCATCTTCCCCAGCACGTACCGACTGACGACATTTGGGTCCCTACTCTCAGGCCGCCCTATCCCAACACCGACTCTCCACCACTTGACACCACCCAATTGCTGCTGACAGCTCTTCAACCCATTATGTCCTCTTGCACTGGCGCCACTCTCCCTGACCGAGACCTTCCCCAGTGCAGATTCCAACTCATCATGTACGACAACCAGCCTGCCTTCAGCGGCAGGCGCAGTGCGCCGTCTCAGCTCAGCCAGCCAGGCCGCATAAGCCTTCTTGACGCCAACGCCGCTGACGTTCATCAGGCTAAGGCTCTGCCAGAAGGTCCAGTCGTCTTCGGGGGGCCCGCCTTGCGTCTTGGTGTACCCTTTTAGCAGGGATAGCGAGAACGTTGTGTTGTCTGGCCGTGATACGAGGCCCGAGAGCCCCTTTGTGAAGGGCTGGTAGGATTTCCGCCCTGCGATGTATGAGGTTACGATGTGGCCTGCCGAGTGCAGTGTGTTGGTGTAGGTGGGGCCTGGGTTGCCGATGCTGCAGATGAGCAGTGGTACGGGGTTGCCGGGCGGCATTGCAGCAGCAAGGGATTGGGGTATCGATGTGGTGGCTGCGCTGTCTGTCGAGGTCTGAGGAGGTGTTGGACGGGGTTTGCGAGTTTTGGGTGGATTGCGCGCAGCCGATTCGGTCTCGGAGGATGTATCGGGTGGTGTGGGTAGTGACTGTTGGCCTCTCTTCTGCTTGCGTGCCTCGCGTTTGTTCAGGCCTGCTCTGCGGTTGATGGCGTCGTTGCTGATGTATTCCGTCGCAGGGATAATTTCGGGATCGGCACTTAGAGCTGTAGGGCTAGCCACGTGCGCACGTGTTGTCGCGTTAGCCATCTTGTGGTGGCGGAACTCCTAGAATTTTGGGACTGAGGCTTAAAGCGAGCGGAAGACGCTATTTATTGCGAGCGTCGACCTTTGTCTATGACGAAGCATGGTTTCTTTCAGTCTCCTAGCCTGGTCTGTTGGGCACTGTGCAATGTACAGCCACATGGAAGAGTCATCGTGTGGATTTGTAAGGGCGGCGTCGTTAGAAGCTGCCATCTATGCGCCCTTTCTCTGTTCCATTTGAACTGCAGGATGATGCTACCACGCCTTCTCTCTTACACCGCAGTCTGGATTTTGCGACCTTTGGCGCATTATTGTGGGATGTGATGCGATCTGAAGAGTCGCGGAATGACGTATTAGTGAATCCGTAGCGCAATTGTCCAGGAACAAGGGTCTCGATCGCGGCTCCGACATTGTGACAGCCGCCACTTCGGCAGTGCCAAACGCCTCTCTGCAACGACACAACTTCCTTGGGAAAACTATTGACGGCGTTTTGGCTTCTCAGTCTCACAGTCTCACAGCCATGGCCAATCGACCGGCAACGCCGCCACGAGCGACTCGCTCAGCGGGTAAGCTGCCGCCGAATCCTCCGACTCCAGAGCAGATCAGGCGGATGGTGAGTCCTCAGGATGTATCTTGCTAGGAGCCTTTACTTACAACCGCCAGGAAGAAGCCCGGCTCCGAGCAAAAGCTCAAGCACAGCATGCCCAAGCATCCAGGCCCTCGCCCGCACCTGTCGCCGGTACGAAGCGTGCATACTCGTCTATAACCTCGTCCACCACCCCCACACAAGCCCGCAATGCCAACTCCACGCAAGCCTCCGGTGGCTTCATCCAGCCGCCCTCGAACTCTTACATCCACCAAAGCAAGAGCAAAGACATCAAGCGCTCCGACTTCATCGACTACGATTTCAGCACTATGACCGACACAAAGGGCGGCTTCCTCAGCACAACAGACGACCCGCACAACCGCGCCATGTGGACCAGTAAGAGCCGTGAGGAACAGAAGCCAGAGGGCATGACACTTGCCGAGTGGGAGCGAGAACAGGTGCGTAAGAAGCTGCGGGAAGCGCGCGCCGGGCCCTACGAGCCTGGCATATCTATCCTGAACGCTGTGAACGGGAAGGACGAAGCCGAAGACGAAGATGCAGCACTTCTCGAAGCAGCTGAGAACGCCGAAATCGAGGCCGGCACGTTCAAAGGCAAATACGGCGACGGCAAGAAAGACATCCCCGGCAAATGCCGCGAGTGCAACAGCCTAGAAATAGACTGGAAATGGGCCGACACATTCCACATATCCATCTGTTCGCGCTGTAAAGAGTTGCTACCCGACAAATACTCGCTCCTCACCAAGACCGAAGCGCGGGACGACTACCTCCTCACCAACCCCGAACTCGCCGACGAGGACCTCCTCCCGCATCTCGAGCGGCCCAATCCCCACAAAACCTCCTTCCACAACATGCAGCTCTTCCTACGCCTCCAAGTCGAAGCCTACGCCTTCAGCCCGCAGAAATGGGGCTCCGCCGAAGCGCTAGACGCCGAGTACGAGAAGCGCACAAAAGTGAGCAAGCAGCGCAAGGAGAAGAAATTCAAGAACAAACTCGACGATTTGAAGCGCCGTACCCGCGTCGAGGCGTACAAGCGCGCGAGGCTGGGCGGCGACGGCGCGGATGCAGAGTTTGGGCAGAAGATCAAGGGTCGCTACGATAAGCATGAACATGAGTGGGGGAGGGGCGTGCTGAATCCGGAGACGGGTATGACGAGGAAGAGTTGTACCGAGTGTGGGATGGAAGTTGAGGAGTTGGAGTTTTGATCGAGTTTGGTCGAGTTTTTGAGATGATGCAGTGCTCGTTGATGAGCGTGAGCGTGATGTGATACCCCAATTGATGCCCTTTTCTACCCAAGATGTGCATGGCCTTCAATCTGCTTGTGAGTCTACACTGCATATTGAATACTCCTCACATTGCCATTATGTCACAGCGAAGAGAAGAACATATTGACATACGATCAAACCGTAAATTAGACATTATTCGCTCGCTGCCTCGAGCATGTATGTGCTCTGGGGTATAGTGCTCAGAAACCGCTTTTAGTCGCTCCAGCAAAGACAAGAAAAGAAAAAACAGCACTTTTCGTCCCCACTCTTCCTCTCCCGTACCACAGACCTCAAGTCCCCCCGTTCACATGACAGCCTGCGAACACCTCTTGACCAGAAGCCGTGGCTGCAACAACAAGCTCTCACAGAGACCCGATTTCACTCTACCACCCTAACGCCGCCCAGCGCCCCAATCCTCGCACCAGCACCATGCGTAGCCTCATACGCCGCATTGACGCTACGATGGTGCTCGGCAGCGGCGTGCTTGAAGTCCTTCCAGAGTTTCTTGATCGACGAGTTCACCGTCTTCTCCGTCTTGCCCAGGTTGATGAAGTGATGGGCGTCGTGTTGCGAGTCGTGGCTGACGCGGCGCGACTGTGTGATGGGCGTTGAGACGATCGATGTGTTGGCTGATGAGCTGGCGCTGAGGGAGAGGATGCGTGGGTGGGAATCCATGTTGTTCATTTTATAGGCGACGAGGTCGTATTCGAGCATGAATTGATCGATGGAGGTAGTTGATCAAGGTTGGAAAACCGGTGAAGTCGTGTGTGTGTATGTGTGTTGATGTAGGTAGTGATGTTTGGAGATTTGCTGTGGATGATGATGCCCTTTGTTCCTACTCTTCACCCACTCTTATATACCCCAGGAAACTGTGAAGAATTTTTCTCCCCTTTGTCTCCAGATCTCACGATCCCGCCGCCATCACAGCACTACGCTCCACGTGCCAGGGTGACATATTTTGCGCAGTCCTGCCCTTGTGGGTCCTTTTACTCGTTCAATGTCACGCTGTAGAGTCTGGAAGCCATGAGGTATTACTGTGCCAGGAGCACAATTTGCATCAACGTCATTGATGTGTAAGGAAGAGCCCCATGAAATTTGGTCTTGTCTCGATGCAGACATTTCGCCATGCCACGAGACTTGATCCGGCGTAGTCGATGCTGGAATGGTGGTGAGACTTGAAACGACAGGCGCTCGGTTCGTGTCGGTACAGCGCGCAGGGCGTGAGTTATGCTCGAAAACACTAAGCCGAGCAGTTTCTGCGCACCAGGAACAAAACAGCGCTGAGCCTGACGCATGTTCTATCCATGTAGGGTATTTCGTGTGTCATAGCCGCCGAGGGAGAAAATTTGAAGGTGTGGTCGTGATGCAGGCTGCGGTGAGGATTGGCTGATTCGAGAGAGCTCCGGCTTAAGAAGAATCGAATGTTCGTGAACGTGCACGCATCTTCGTGCTCATTGCTCGACGGACAAAGATGTCACGCCGCACCGATGGTGTGCTTACAGTTGCATTGCATTGTCAGTTTCTTGGCGGAAATATCTCTTGGGTATCTGAACCGGACGCCTTGCTCAACACCATTACAGTCAGCGCGATCACAAACTCCATAAGGTCAACCCGTGTTCGCCCCTTTCAGTCGTTTGCGTCAAGACCAAACTCGTCTTGAACTTCCACGATCCTCACACCGCGCTGATCAGCAATGAGGCCCATTAGCCCCTGTCCAACGTCTTTCAGTTCGTTGTACTCGTGCAGCAGCTTGATATGTTCCTTGACCATCTTGTTCGCAGCAGCCGTGATGTCGGTCTCGGTAGGTTCGCCATCATCGTCGGACATGTCAACGTCATATGTTTGGTTTTCTTCGATGAGCACTTGGATCGCTGGTAGAGCGACTAGAGAGGCAAGCAAGGCAGCTTTTTGTGCCTTGAGCTCGGCGAGTGTAATCTCCTGAGGACTTAGTTTCGCGGATGGGCGTGGTGAGACTGGCTCGCTGATTTGTGAAGTACTGGATTGCGATTGTGTATGTGCTGCAGGCGCCGTGGACGCCAAGTTTGGATCGATATCAACCTTTGTATCGTGCTCTCGGTGCGAGTGGACTTCTGCAACACTGCTTTGGATTCCAGGTTCAGGTGTTTGCTCTGCCACTGATCTCACACTTCCTTCCATGAGAACATGTCTCTTCTCGAGGCTTTGTTCAGCTGGTGTCCCTGCAGGTGCCTGCTTGGAAAGATTGGCATTGGTATTTGTGTCTGAAGCCTCAGTTCCGAGGGACGCATCAATACTCGCTTGTTGTTCAGTGTGAGCTCCCTGTGTATACACCGCCATGTTTTGACCTGCCGCGCTATATGGAAAGGTTTGGTCACTACCCATCCCGTAGTCATTGGTAGTAGAAGTAAGCTCGTCGTCAGCTGGCGATGCTGGCGCCGACGTAGATGTGGTGAATAAATCGGGTTCCAGGTTTTCTGACACATTGCGACCGTCATGGACATCGAGTCTTTTTGGAGCTACGTTTGTCGGGTTTTGAGCTGAGCTGGTTTGGGATGTGGTCAAGCCGGAAGCCGCTGGCAAATAAACCAAGTCCGTAGAATCTGAGATGTCGCCCGTGAGAGAGATAAGAGGATGCATGTTCAAGTTGGAACACGGACGTTTGTTAGCATTGGATGCTGGTGGTCCGATCTATACAATGTGTGAGTGAATGTCAGTAGTTTAGTGTCGTCAAACAGACCCAAGATGCAAGAGCCATATCTTGCTGAGTTGATCCTGCCGAATGTTCGTTATCACCGTCCCTTGCCCCGATGATATAGCTCATAGCTGTGCCATCTTGACTGATATCCTGTTGATCGCTGACAAGGTGTGCAGGATCATTGGCTGTTGATCCGAGATTCGCTATGCGGTTGCCATATGCTTCGTCTTGTGTAGACAATGCAGAATTGGCAGACAAGGATCCTGGCAAGCTTGGCTGCTGCGTACCTTCTTGACTGTCCCTTGACTTGACCTGGGTGCTTGTTGGTATGGATGTATGCGGATCGTGCTGTATCAGACTTCCAGTTTCAGGTAAATGTTCTGGGTCTTGTGCAGCACTGACCTCACCGTCTGTTCCGTGCATATCGATGCTGCCAGTGTGGTCTGCATTGGACGCAGCTACATTGGCCTGCAGTGGACAAACGTCCGCTTGCACTTCACTTTTCGTGGTGCAAGCGCTGGTAGTATTAGTGTCTGCCTGCAGTGCAAGGTGCACATCAACGTGATCAGTCTGCGCCGTCTCGACGTTCGACGAAGATTTTCCCTGATCGCCCTCCAAGCCATCGGTGCGACTTGAGGATTCATTGGCGATGCTTTCGGCAAGATCTTGGTGAAGCCAAGCTGTGGCTTGGGCGTCTTGACCAGCTGTCGAGGAAAGCTTATTAGCAGCAGCGTCTGGGACGGCAGCAGGCGAAGACGTGAGTGGCTCCTCCTCACTATCTGCAATCTCAGTAACGCCTGTGCCGATGGCCATGTTGTTACAAGGTGAGTGCAGTGTGATGCGGCTTGGAGATGACGGTGCTTGCTGCCGGACGGGAGGTGGCGGAAAGCCGGAGCCAATGACGAGCGCGCGCTCTCCACGTAAGCATTAGAATGATTAGATTGCGACGCGGCTTCCAGAGGGTCCTTGAAGGCGACAACGCTTCCTCTTACTACATCTTGCAGCTGCACTCTGAACTGTTCGATAACCCCTCGAATGCGCCGTTATATGTCCATCGCCGCCTGAAACCTCCACGCCGGAGCCATCGAAGTTTGTCAAGGCCTGTGAAGCCCTGTGCGATTCAGCCCCTGCTCAGCGTCAACATGGGATTAAAGACGAGAGGAGCCGCTCTCGTGGCTACGCTGTTGTTCAGTACAGCAGCCACAGCACACGAGCACCACATGAATAAGATAGAAGAAGGGCACGCCGTCTCCGAAGACCCAATCGATTCGATATTGTGGATACACATCTTGGTGCAATCGTTAGCATGGGGTATCATCTTTCCTACCGGAATGGTGCTGGGCGTAAGCACGCACAACAGATGACAGTAGCTGGCACAGCCAGACTGACAGCTACCAGATAATACGCTCCAAATGGCACGTCCCCGTCCAAGTCTCCGGCTCCATCCTCGCCGTCATTGGCTACTTCCTAGGCCACAAACACAAGGGCAGACAGTTCACTGAGAACATCCACGCCAAATTCGTCCCCGTCATCATGCTCATGCTGATCATCCAAATCGTCATGGGCGTCTACCTCAAGCTCCACCTCGAAAAGGGCATTCATGCCAAGGTCCGAAGGATCGTAGTCAAGGCACACGGTGTGGTGGGAAAGACGATGCCGGTTGTTACCTGGGTGCAATTCGTATTCGGAGGCATCACTGCGTTGGGTTTCTGCAGAGCCGACCACACAGGCCAATGTCTGGCTCATTTCATCATGGGCAGTGCATTTATTGCCTACGGCATCATCCTCACTATTCTGCTGCTCGTGGGGCAGATGTGGTTGAAGAGAACCGGCCGCAGCCAGGAATTCTTCGACTCACTGGTCATTGCAGCTTGGGGTTGCGTCAATACTTTCACCGAGCATCGCTGGGGCAGCCCATGGGCGCACAACGACTTGCAGCATACTTCCATGGGCATCATTTGGTGGGCCGCTGGTCTGGTTGGTGTATGGCTCAGCCGTAAGAGAAACGGACAGCCGAAGCGCAACCTCATCCCTGGCATGGTTATTTTTGTCACGGGCTGGGCCATGTCATCTCACCCTCAACATCTGCCTATATCGACCATGATTCACACCGTCTTCGGCTACACTCTTATGGCTGCCGGTGCTGCGCGCATGATCGAAATCTCCTTTGTGCTCAAGGATCGCATCGCCGTTACCAACGACCTTTCAGACCCGGACCCAAACAGCTTTCAGTATTTGACACCGTTCCTTCTCATCGCCGGCGGCTTCCTTTTCATGGGTGCCACAGAGGAGCAGATGCAGCTTCTGTCAGACGCAAACGTCACACACGTATCCTACGTCCTGATCCTATTCAGCATAGCCTTCTTGATGTTTCTCTGTAAGTGTATCCATTTCCACTTCATTCAAGTAGTCGCTAATACTATATACAGTTGCCAACCTTCTCATCCATTTGTATGCCGTCCACGCCTTCCAGGACTCTAAGGCTGATGCTGAAGCACCGCATGCGAACGGAGGACCGAACGGCTACGCAAGAGTCGACCACAGAGTCCGAGACGCGGAGGAGTTTGAACTTGAAGGCTTGACAGACGAAGATGATGATGAACCCCTTGTCCATAAGGAGGGCAGGACGAATGGACATGTCGCATTGTAAGAGTCCTTCGCGTCATACATTTAGGGACTTAGAGCATAGCATCGGCGTTTTGAGAATCACCATTTAACTTGCAAAGAACCTATGGATCTTCTGTTTTCGTTTTCTGGCCAATTAAATCAGCCCCTACTTTGATTCCCCTTTGATGTTTAGGACTTTTCAGGACTTCGCGGTAAGTCTACCCAGGCTGGCATCAAACCTCAAACTCGAATCGGCAACCCAGCGCCTGTGTTCCTACACCTATTCTGCACATCGCAGACTTCTAC
Organism: Ascochyta viciae; assembly: GCA_004335155.1. Lineage (NCBI taxonomy): Eukaryota > Fungi > Ascomycota > Dothideomycetes > Pleosporales > Didymellaceae > Ascochyta > Ascochyta viciae. Next base: position 8,100 of record SATY01000220.1, on the reverse strand, counting down.
ACCGTCGGTACCAACAGTCTCCGCTAGCTCCACAAATGCTGCCTTCTCTCTGCAGGCCCGAAGCTGCTCACCAACATCCGCCAGCCGTAAATCATACATCTTCCACCCCTCGAAACAAACCTGTAATCCCTGATCCTCCACAACTCGCAACTGCTCCTCTACGTTGTTCGCCATGCGCGCACCCAGCACAGAAGCACACACCACAATAATAGCCACAGCCCACACAAGACGGTATTCAGAACCACGTCGAGACATGCACATGCCGAAGAAGAAGGTCGCAAGTAGGGTGGAGACGTAGAAGAAGGGCGAAAACTCCGCAGGTTTGTCGAAGAGCGGGATGTACAGGCTGGCTAGCAGAGCGAGGAAGGGGGGAAGTAACCATTTGAACGGCCAGGCGAGCATGGCGAGCAGGAGGGCTAGGGCGTCGAGGATGAAGAGCTCGTCGAGGTTTTCCATTTTCGGTTTGGAGATGGGTTGATTGGTTAAGGGATAGATGACTGTGTTGGAAGATACTGACGAGGGGCTTTTGAGAGAGTTTATATAAGGGAGGTGGTGTTTGATGGGATATGTTTGTTGGTGTACTGGAACGATCGAGATATGGCGAAGTGTTTGCTAATTGGGAATTGAAAGAGTGGAAGATGCAAGGCGAAATTAGTGAGTTTGTATGCACAAGCGACTATGAAGATGTCAAACAGATATGGAAAGCAGAGTAGCGAGATGAGATGGACCCCTTGATCAAGCGTTCAACAAGCACCAAGCTATGGACTCATCTCGCAACCGCTATCACACGTCTCCCCGTCCTTCTTGCTTCCTTCTCCAGGCGAAGCCTCGTGCTTGGTTCCAACTTTAGCACCCTCCTCTGCCTCCTGAATTTCCCTAACCTGCCTTGAAAAGTACTTCTTCACTACAACCATCTCCTTTAGCTCCTTCATCTCAGGCACTGCGTCAATCATCTTCTTCAGTTTCTTCTTGCCACGTGCCTTCCATTCCTTTATCATCCCTATCTCCAGCTCTTTGAACGCAATACTCATCTCCTCAACCTTCCCCAATAGCTCACGCGCCTCCTTCTGGACTGCGGCATACGTGTCCACGATCCACTCATCTTCCTTTGTGCTGCATTCAAAGCACCTACACTGTATCTTTGAGACTTTGAGGTCGTTGACAACAGCTACAACACGAAAAGCGGACACCATCAGTAACCCGGTGTACGAGTCGTGCATCTGAGTGGCGGTGTTCATGTCGGAAAGTAATTTGGTGACTCGGACTTTGAGTACCTGTTTGTAGGTTGAACAAGCTGGGTTAGGATGAAGACGATTCTGGACGCAGTTACGTGTGAGAAGATGCGCGCGCTTTTGACAAGTGTGAAGAGAGTCGAGATGGTATGTAAAGGCCGGGAGATTGGTGCTGAACTCTTCCGAAGTGTTCGTCAAAGTATTACGCCATCGGCGGAGTGTGCAAGGCTGCGGTGCTTTTGGGAGGATTGACGGAGGCAAATTGAGTAGGGGGGTTTTGCAAAGGGTAGGCGACAAGCTGTGCACTGAGCAGGGTTCTGGAGACCGCCCAGTAGGCTGAGCCATTGCTCCTACAATTACTGGAGTGAGTTCTTCCTGATCAGGCTCTGAGTACTGGCACATTGTTGTTTTGACACTATTGCCAGTGTAGGCAGCAACGCTTCTTATAACCCCTGGAAAGACGCCGCAAGAAAACGAACGACTGAAACTGATTCAGAAAATATTGACTGTCTGATATTTTGAAGCATGTCTTAAGCAAATGTGAGCCTGGTACTGGTGTGAGGGCACATTGTGTTTGTCTTTCGGTGCTATAGGACCAGAGTCCTTACGACGGTAATCCATCCAGAGCCAAGGCCCTTCTTCTCCTGATCCCTTTGTCATCTTCAAAATGTTCTTCAGCGTTTGCAACGAATATACTATATTCGATCTTCGTTCCCCTGTCTTTTCCGGTTCCATAAAGCTCTTTGTTCAGTTCTCTTGTGTTGTGTCTGACTAGTTGTTTTTCTCCAAGACCAGTCTTGCATTTAACAACCTTTGCGATTGCAAAGGCCGCTCTAAGTGGTGGGTGTCATCGCGTAGCCTTCCTTGAGCAGTGTAGACGTGCTTTGGGCGTCTAGCCATACAATGTACATGCTCACGCACCACCCGAAGTGAATAAACACAAATATGCCCGAAAGCATCGTTGAGAAACCCCACTGGTACGAGGGATTGGCCGTGTCGGGAAGGCACCTTGACTTACCTTGCAGCGTCCATTGGTCGTATGCTTCGTGGTTGTAACAGAGGGGGGAGTAGGTGCCATTGAGATTTTGGATATCGTAGGTTTGTTCGTTGACTTTTAGAGTTGTAGTCTCATTGCCTGTCAAGGGAAATTAGGCAGTGACAACGAATCCGATAACAAATAATGACATACAATTGTAGGATCTCCTTTCTCGATCGGTATACGAGTCCAACACAGGCTCATTCCAGGTTCCATTACTGCCATCGTAGTTGAATATACCTAGCAAAGCCTTAAGTACGAGTGCGTATCTTGCGAGAACACGTCCTTACAGATTGTCCCTTCGTCGAGTGGAGAAGAGCTGCTGCCATGCAAGGCAAAGGAATTAGAGTAGTGAAAGGTACCTGGCGGTGCCACGGTCCCATTTGGCATTTGACAAGAACCTCGAAACGTTAGATAGCTTTCCACAAATATAATCGTACATGAGGGACTCACAATATTGTACGCGTGGGAGGAAGTATTGCAACTGAATATTGCCATTTTTGGGGTCTGAACAGACCTTTTTGTCAAACGTTGAGTTCGTGGTGCCTGTTATCACCCATGCCATCTTCAATGCAGACGCGGGAACGATATTGTTTGAATTGTCAATGTCGATCCAGGCTATAGCCGTGCTGTCGTAACCTGTCATTGCTCCAAGGAACATTGGGACGCAGAGAACGTAGCTTGTTGACAGAAGCATGTAGGCGAACAAGATCTTCGTGCTTTTGCTCTTCACAGATAATAACTCCTTACAAAGCGTCCACAACGAGAGTAGGCTAGGGCCTTCCAGTGCAATGCGTTGGAAGATGCGGAACGACGCCGGATGCCGTTCGATTACGCGTAAGAGAGCATCGGAGAATACAATGTATGCAGCCCACCAGGCCAGCAGTTGCACTCCACGGCCAAAGACTATGTCCCAGGCGGCATCGATAGTCTTGACTGTTGAGAAAGCGAACCGTCCCCAGGTTTTGTCGAGCACAAAGAGTCCCTCAATGCCTGTAATTGTCGAGTTGGCCGGATACAAATCAATTTCCTGGTTGCCGCAGGACATAGTCTTAGCAGCGAAAACACTGTAGTAAGGGGGCCAGGTTCCAAATTCGAAGTCAGGTCTAGGCGTGAAGTGACCAAGTACGACCATGGGCGCAATTGCACAAGTAAGGAACAAAAAGAGCGCAGTCCACTGCTTCTTCGCGGTGAAGACTTTTATGATCATCGGCCAGAGGCTGTAGCAGATGAATGACCATGTCGCGCTAAAGACTGACTGCATCGTCCGTTCTGCATATCGAATTGCTGGTGTAGCGGTCTGACCTATTGTCCTGCATGCTGAAGACCACTGATTGCGGAATCCCCAAGTCCAGGCCCAGCTCCGGCTCTTACTTCTTGTCTCCACGACATCGTTTCCCCATGTTCTCGAGTGAATTGGTGTCCAAGTGCCGTCCACTGATTGTACCGATACACTTACAGGATCATCCACTTCCTTTCCCATCACGATCTCGACTTGGGTTCATTCGCTCATGAGCCTTCCTGAGATCAGAGCGTTATGCTGAACAACAGTAGTAGGCGCCTACAAAGGCTTAAAATGAAGGTCCGCTTGAGCCCTTGGCCTCAATGTTTATTTTCCGTCGCCAAGACTGCATGCAGGACGCCTAACGCTCGTACCAAAAGGATGATGGTCCTTCGTTGGTGCGAATGGAACTCTGTCTAAACATGGGTACGGCATAATGCGCCCGATAAGACCAAGATTAAAACATCAAGATGGTTGCATGTAGTGTTTAGTCAGCTTCACCTTGCAGCTAGGTACATCAGCCGATGCCTGCTGTGAAAAAAAGGAAGTTCAAGGTGAGCTCAATGCTGTTTTGAGACGCCAGACTAATCGGGCAAGCTCCAGGGACGCCCCTTCTCAAAGAAGATGGCCCGCGTCACTGGGTTGAGGCTGTGCAAAGTTTACAAAAAATGGCAAATCGGGGTCAGTTGCGGTGAAGAAACCGGTATCATATGTACTGTGTAGACTAACTGCCAGGTTGGCTCATGAGTACGACATTGTTTTGTGGATCATGGAGGTTTGCAGTCGATTTCGATCAAACTTGGTCATAGAGAGGAATCGATCAATACAGTGACAACATCACAATATGTGGTGTCGCTGGGCTCTGAGTAATGTAGAAATCAGTACGACGACCATACACGATTGCATTGAACTGTTTCTGTGGCAGTGTGCTATAGGCTCTCAGCAAGCGACAATCCCCGATCCATCTCCGAACAATCAGCTCATCTGATCGGTCCAAAGCTCGACCTAGGTACACGCCTAGGCGTCACTGCCAGCAACACCGCGATGCGCTCGTGACGTACGACGGTGCAAATCTCGAGCATCAACAGACCTCCAAAGCTGTATGCACTCTTGAAGAAGATGACTACGGCATCACGATAGCGGCGAGCCGAATCAAAGCCCTCCATGGCCTACGACACCTCGAGCGGCTATGCGCCGCCCAGCACGAGCAATGCACAGGATGATGCGTCTCTGCCTATGTTCAGCATAGAGCGCGTTTCACTGCAGTTCTCCATATCTTCAGATTTTGTAGCAGCTGCGGTAGCCAACAACGTCCTTGTCCTAGCTCTCTCGACTGGGCGCATCCTGCGCATCGATCTGGACAGCCCGGCAGATATAGACGGTTCGTAGTGCATTCTGTCACGGCGCGAGGGTCATTTGAGATGTACTGATTGATGTACAGACATTGATCTGCCCAAGAAGCCTTCAGAGATCGGCGTGATTAGGCGCCTCTTCCTCGACCCCTCTGCTTCGCATCTCGTTGTAACGACCACCCTCGCCGAGAATTACTACCTCCACACCCAATCGCGGACGCCCAAAGCATTGTCACGACTGAAGGGCGTCGTCATTGAAAGCATATCATGGAATCCTTCGCAGCCGACAGCATCGACGCGGGAGATCTTGGTCGGGGCGTCAGACGGCAACGTCTACGAGGTCTTTATCGAGCCTTCTTCTGAGTTTTACAGAAGGGAGGAACGCTATTTGAAAAGCGTATATAGCACTACAGATGGCCCTATCACCGGCTTATGGACGGATATCGTACCTGGAAGGCAGGACCTACGACGTGTTGTTATTGCGACGCCATCGACATTTGTACAGTTTGCAGGGAAGGTTGGACGGAACGCACATGAAGGCAGCGGATCCATCTTCTCCAAGTTCTTCGAGAGCGAATCTGCAACCGTGCACGAGCTCCCTAACGTCTCACCATCGGCCACGTCTCTCCTGGCCGTTTCTCCCGAGAACCAGCAGTCACCGGACCAGGAGCGACTCAACGGCGATCGAATATTCGGATGGCTCACATCCCAGGGCGTACTGCATGGCAAGCTATTCCTGTCGCAGGATACTTCTGACCTTGGGGCCAAGGTTCTAGCGGACTCAAAGCTGTTGCCTAGATCTCAGATACCAGCGTCCCAGACTGCTAGTGGCCGCGCAAGGAGAACAAACGATGCAGTGAGCTCCATGATACTCAGCCAGTGGCATATCTTGCAGTTGGTCGAAGGACGAGTGGTAGTCATCAATCGTCTCGATGACACTGTCGTATTTGACCAAGTCGTTCTCGAGCCTGGGCAGAGCGCACTGAGCTTGGTTGCTGACATCAAATCGAACACCTATTGGCTCTTCACTACCCGAGAGATTTTCGAAATTGTCGTAACAGATGAGACCAGAGACGTCTGGAAAATCATGCTCAGGTCACAACAGTTCGAGGCTGCTTCGCAGTTTGCGAAGACATCGACACAGAAGGATGCTGTCGCAACCGCGTCTGGAGATTACTTGGTTGGTAAGGGCCAATATCTGGAGGCAGCCGCTGTGTATGGTCGAAGTACAAAGCCCTTCGAGCAAGTGGCTTTGACGTTCATCGACCAAGGAGAACAGGATGCCCTTCGGAAGTACCTGCTTACGAAGCTATCAACACTCAAGAAGACATCCATGATGCAACGGACCATGGTGGCCACCTGGCTCATTGAGCTATACATGGCCAAACTCAACATCCTTGACGACACTATTACGACCAAAGCCGAACTCTCAGAGAGTATGAACACCGCAGAAACTCAAGATCATCTTTCGGTCATCAGGAAAGAATATCAAGACTTTGTATCGAAGTACAGGACAGATCTGGACCGCAAAACGGCATACGACATTATCAGCAGCCATGGCAGAGAAGAAGAACTCTTGTACTTTGCCACGGTAGTCAATGACTACAACTACGTTCTTTCTTATTGGGTACAGCGAGAGCGATGGCAAGAGTCTCTGGCCGTGCTGAAGAAGCAGACTGACCCAGAGACATTCTACAAGTACAGCAGTGTGCTTATGGCTCAAGCTCCCGTCGAACTCGTGGAAATCATGACACGACAGTCAAACCTCAATGCGCAGAAGCTCATTCCGGCATTCTTGAACTACAACAATACCAGCAAAGCTCCTTTGAACCAGAACCAGGCTGTCCGTTACTTGCTCTTCGAAATCAATCAACGTCAATCGACCGATGCTGCGATACACAACACACTCATCTCAATATATGCGTCTCACTCGACTACGGATGAGTCAGCACTTCTTGCATACTTAGAAGGACAGTCCCTCGCACACGAGCAAAACTACGATGCTGATTTTGCTTTACGTCTCTGCATCCAGCACAAGCGCGTGCAATCGTGTGTGCACATATACAGTTCTATGGGCCAATACGTACAAGCCGTAGACCTCGCACTGAAATACGACGAAATCGATCTTGCTAGCAACGTCGCCGATCGCTCCAACACTGAGCCCGCGCTCCGCAAGAAGCTCTGGCTCGCCATTGCCAAAAAGGTTATTTCACAGTCCTCAGGCATCAAGACAGCAATCGAGTTCCTTCGTCGTGTTGATCTCCTACGCATCGAAGACTTAATTCCGTTCTTTCCTGATTTCGTGGTCATTGATGACTTCAAGGAAGAAATATGTACTGCGCTCGAGGATTACAGCCGCAAGATTGACGAGCTAAAGAAGGAAATGGACGATTCCGAAGAGACGGCGCACCACATCAAGAGTGACATCAAGGCTCTGGATCAGCGTTATGCCATCGTTGAGCCAGGCGAGCGCTGCTATGTGTGCGGACTACCGCTGCTAGCAAGGCAGTTCTTCGTGTTTCCGTGTCAGCATGCATTCCACAGCGACTGCTTGGCCAAAAAGGTCGTTGAGCTTGCAGGCATTGCAAGGGGGAAGCAGATTGCGGAACTGCAGTTGGATGTCAGCAAAGGGACGAGCATAGGGGCTAAGAGGGAGAAGGCTATTCGAGAGTTAGATGCGCTTGTTGGGTCATCTTGGTAAGTTTTGCAACGTCGTATCGTGGTGACGGTGAGCAGCCATAATTAACATGTGTACAGTGTGCTTTGCAGCGAATTAGCGGTCAAGCTCATCGACGAGCCATTCATCAGCGCCACAGACGATAAGGAAGAGTGGGCATTGTGATATAGAAGACAATCAGTGCAATAAAGATCAGGGACTCAGACTATGCTGCTTCGTCAGCATGTGACACTGACAAGGTAGATATACATTTTTGAAAACGAGTTCTCCCGCCACAAATCACCTATACTTGTCACGCGAGCTTAGCAACGTCAAGTGGCTATGTCAGATTTCTAAGCATCCACAACAGGGAGTGCAATAATTCGTGCCTGTTCAATTAGATGAGGTTATTAACCAAAACAACTGCAGCAACAGCAACAACAACAACAACAACAACAACTAGAACAATATCTCCCTGCAGTCGAACAACAACCGGTCTCTGATAGACATCTGAGTGTGACAGCGATATAAAACGTGTAGTA
>SATY01000219.1:0-44250 GCA_004335155.1 Ascochyta viciae | reverse complement strand
AAGGGGGGTTTGGTGTAATATAGTTAATAGGGCCATTTTGGAACACTCAGGTTATGCCGGACCCACCTACACTACTTATGCCAGCTACCAAAGTAGTTCAACAACCTTAGCAGGCTAGGGGAGCAAGGGCTAACTAGTGCAGCTTAGGCTGGCAAATGGGTACGGTCTGGGTGGGGTTGGGTACGTCACGTGGGGTACCCAACCCCTACCCAGCCCCTACCCACGCTAACCTCTTGCCAAGAGGGTAGGGGCTGGGTAGGGTCCACATGAGGTAGGGGTGGGTAGAGGCTGGGTACGTCACTTGATGTACCCAAGGTACATCACATAATAAAAGGATCCGACTCATCCGAGAGATCCGAGAGATCCGGGCAGTCACTGCCAGTCAGATTAGATAGGTTCTATCAAAGTGGGCCTCTACCTATGTGCTTCCGGCCTCTATCCGCGTACTTCTGAGCGTCGTTATCACACGAAATTATCACACTCTTACCCTACCCCTACCCTACCTGTACCACTAGTTAATGCGGCCCCTATCCTACCCCTACCACTGGTCCGTGCAGCCCCTACCCTACCCCTACCGTACCCTGTGGTACCCCGTACCCATTTACCAGCCTAGTGCAGCTAAGTTTCTTGAAGAGGTGCTACAAGAACTTTAGATGCCGCAGGTAATTGCATTCGTTGCGCACTAGTTGCACGGCAAGTTATACAAGGGCATTCGAAGCCATACTATTAGGGCGCGTTACTTGCTTGCACGCGTCACTCGCTTCTAAAACACGTCAGTACCTCTCATTAGATAGCAGCTCGTGTTAGATTGTAGCTTATGTCGGATAATAGCTTATATTAGATAATAATAGCTCATGGGTAGTAGCTTATGTTAGATATTAGCTTATATTAGATAGTGGCTCTTACCTAAACATCCGCTCTTTTTGGATTGTAATCCTTAGCTAAACCCTTGCTCTTTCTAGACGGTAATCCTTGGCTAGACCCCTGCTCTTCTCAGACAATAGTTATTTTAGTAGAATTAAGCCTACTAAGGTATGAAGCGCCTACGTAGCTATTCAAGTGTTAGGTAAATTAAAGTAGTCACGTGAACAATCTATATCAATATACACTGCCTTCTCTCCTCTGTTCCCTTCTCTTCCCCACAAGAACCCTTTCTCAACTCCCGAACCACATACGTTGTAGGTGTCTCCTTTGCTCACCTAGTTGTTTATTCCTGCTTGCTAACTCTGTCATCATTAGAACCATTTTGCTTAACTCAAGCTCAAATTTAGGTAGCGAAGCAGTACAGAATCCCCTCAAAATTCCTACATTGATCTTTTGCAGAATATGGCGCCTGTTTCCAAAATTATCCTCTTTGCCGCAACGCTCCTCTCTAGCGGCCTCGCTTCAGCGAGCTGCATCGTCCAAGTAATCGATGCCAACAACAAAGTCGCTGCGAATGGATGTTTTGAGACTGAGACGGCTGCCTATTTACACGCAACCAACGGGGCGAACTACCTGTTTATCGCTGATTCGACTTGCTCCATTAGTCTTACCAGGGGCCAACGTCTGCCGCCCGGCTGGTATTTTATAAACGCAGGAAGTTGTTAGCAAATAAGATCTACAGTCGTATTGAATTTGAATGAATATATGAGCTTGCAGAGTGCCAAGAGTCAGTCTCTCTTGGGTACCGGTACCCCGTCCGTGCGCGTTGTGCTCGGATTCGCTCGACGCCCCGCAATCACCAAATGCACCGAACTTTGACGTGTCACAACCCTACCAACATGGATCCAATTCAGTCAGCAATTTCATCAATTGAATCTTTAAAATTAGGAGAAGGATTCTTGCATACTTAAATTGCAGCCAAATACAGTCTTAAAAAATCTAAGTTGGCTCAGAGACATTTAGGCAATTAGACATCACACGCAACTAAGATCATTAATTAACAATAGCTTAACCCACAATAAGAGATAGAGCTAGTAAAGTGTATAGAATTGCTTTAAAGCTGTTACTTGCCTCCTACATAAGAGAGAATACAGAATTTCTCGTCACTAATAGCTTAAAAACTAGCCCCTAATAGCTAGGTCATGCGTTTTATTAACAAGTACTCTTTCTATCTTATCTCGCGTTATTAAACTAGGATAGATTGCTAACGTTACAACGCTAATTCCTATAATAAATACAAGCCCTATTCTAATATGCTGTAGCTAGAGATTTCTAAATGCTCTATTAAGAGTCGCTACACATACAATGTAGATAAAAAAGGCTTTATAATTAGGATAATAGGTAGAATAAAACACGTGTTTAGTACGCGTATAGAAAGAAAGGGCAAGGTTAAAGCATTAATCTAAAATAGCAATAGAGATTAGTAGACTCTTATAGCGTTGTTAAGTTTTACAGCTTAGACAAAGTCTATAAGTGAATGTTTAATTAGGTCTTAGAGACAAGTACAGTATTAGGTATCTAGAAGAAGTAAGTAGTATGCATCTAAGACCTTAGCTACTTAGGTTTGCAAGGAAGAGTATAGAGTAGACTATCTATCTTATAAGCAAGGTAAGGTATTCTTATAACAACGTTAATTAACAAGATTAAACACAAACTATAAGGGTTGTGTTCCTACATATTACATACTAAGAGATGTTCTATTCTTGTTCTATTGTTCTATTATTGTTCTAATTTAGTACACGTTACAACATTGTAGGATTATTAGAACTATATATAACATGTTCTATTGTAGTGTTCTGCTAAGGCTTTAGGACATTAGGTTTAAGGCGTATTTAGTCCTATATGCTAACCTTCTTAAGAGCTCTAGGTTTGTCTTTAAGTGGTATTAATCCTGCCTTCTTTTATCTTCTGCTATGCCCTTTTTGAAATTTGTAACACTATCCCTTTCTTCTAATCTTTATGTCCATATAAACTAACTCTAGAGTTTCTAAAAATACTACGTACTGTTACTTTGTTAGGAACCACATTAATTATATTAGTTAAGAAGCAATAGTGTCTTCTTAATACTGCGTAAGGAAAGATTTAGAGTGTTAGATAATGTTATTAAAGAAGGAGTGTAGAAATTGCTATTGTGTTTGTAGCTAGAAGTGTTGTAAGGAGCTAACCTCTAAGGGAATTTGCTAGTAGCATACAAGATAGATTTGATAGAGAACAACTTCTAGAGCAAAGGTTGCGGAGTTTTTATAACCTTGTTTTAAAAACGTTGGCTTTATAGCGGGGCTCTAGCCCATGCTAGATAGTGCGAGCTAGAGTAGTGCCAAGGCAGTGTACGCTAAGGAGTTAGCACCTAGGCCTAGCCTATTACAGTACTCCTCTTCTTATCCTCTATTTATTAACGCGCGCCTTAGTTAAAACAACTTTATTGCCTACTTTCTACCTTCTACATTCTCTGTTGCACTCTGTCCTAAGTCCCTACGCCTTCCTCTCACAACTCTACAACTATTAATTTGTCTAGCTAAACTACTCTGCCTTACTTAATTATAGCGCCTTCTAAGTCTTCTACTACCTTGCGCTCCCCTACTAATAAGGCGCAGGGCAAGTAAGTAAGTTACCTTACTTTTTTCTGCAGTGTGCCTATTACACTAACTTTTTTACCTTGTCTAGGGCTGCACTAGTGTTTCTGCAGATCCTACCCCTCCCACAACTTAATTAGTTAAGAAGGCAAAGCTTATAGTAGAAGACGTTGTCCTTAATAACAACAAGATTAAGAAAGCCTTTAACAACGCTCCTCTAACTAGTAAGCAGGCTAAGGCTTAGGGTAAGTAGTCTCTGTGTACCTAACACGCTAGTAGCTTTAAAGACTCTAAGGTGTATATTAACTCTGCGCTAGCTAGATAGGTCTATACCTTCTCTACTAGCAGTTACTCTACTAGCTGTGCTAGCTGTATTCTTGCCTACGCCTACTACTACAAAGTAAGTTCCTACTTATTGTTTCTTAGTGTTCTCTCCTTCTGCTAATCATTAGCTAGGCCTTGCGCAAGACCTAAAAAATGCTGAATAAGTACTACATGTTCTTGCAGTTTAGTAAAAGCAATTCTATAAGGCTTCTAAAGGTTATTACGCCTATCTAGGTAGACTTTAAGAAGCGTATAAACCTCCTGCGTTACACTAACCTTCTATTATAGCCTAACACTCGCTTAACTGCTACTAGCTACAAGACTAAGTAGTCTAAGTACAAGGGTAGGGTTAATAAGATTAAGGCTTATCCTTCTGCTGCTATAGTCTTTGCAGAGCGCACTGCTGTCGCTGCTAAAGAGATAGTAGTCTAAGTTAAGACTCTAGTAAATTATTTCTCTCTTTTCTTACCTGTTTTCTAGGTATCTGCTTATTTCTTGCTTAACATAGCTTGCTGTTAACTTAGCGCTGCTAACGCGCTTTATTCACTTTTAGGCTAACCTCTACAAGTAGTTTAAGCTCTCTCTTGCCCCTAGACATAAGGACTTTGCCTAAATGCTTGTTAAGGACATTGCCAACACTGTAGGAGGTAACAAGGACAACTATAGTAGTAAGAGTTCTACTAAAAGTAGTGCTTAGGTCTTCTCTTCTTTGTAGCGTTTAGGATTTTCTAGCTAGATAATACCTAGGCCTATGCCCTTTTTCCTTTGTAACAATATAGCCCTTATCTAAGGCAGTCCATCTCTTAAGATAGGCTAATGCAATAAATAATCTTCTTAACAAACTAGTATGTCTCCTATTTTACTTGTGCTTACTTTCTCTTCCTACTCCTATCTCTTCTTTCTTACTAAGCGTGAGAGGACTAATTATGCCTCTCTAGGGATTCTAACTAGAATCCTAGAGGCAAGTTCCTATTTCTATCTCTCTTGTCTCTTGTTGCGGACAACTATGTGTCTAGGGCCTCTAGGTTCTTGTAAACATCTTCTCTTTCTTGTGTTTTGCTAGGATAGCCTTCCTATTGTACTAGGTATTCACGTCTCTTGCCCCTTCTTCTAGACTGTCGTTCCTTAAAGATGGAGTTAACTTTCTATTCTTTAGAGAACGTACCATTGTTGTTAGTAATAATAAGGAGAAGGCTGCAGAAAGTTTCTGTGTAATCTTTAGCAGTTAACACATTGTCTACTAGAAGTCGCTAAGGAATTGCGTTCCTTATTTAGAGACAATCACATTAGGCAACTAATAGTAAGCCACTACATTTAATATGAATTCACAGGTAACTATCTTTACTAACAGGTCTAGTAAGGAGACTAATATAATGTCTTTAAAGAGTTTGTCTATAACAACTATAAGATTGTAGTTGCTATTACTTTTAGAGAGGTCTATTATAAAGTCTATAGAGATCTCCTTCTAGATCCTATTAGGTAAAGGGAGGAGTTTAAAGAGTCCTTGCTTTAGTTTCTTCTATAGCTTTGTTCTTTTATAGATGTTACAGTCCTCTATGTACTAGTGTAAAGCAGTTACTATCTCTAGCTAGAAGTATAATTAAGAGAGGATTGTGTACATGTTTCCTTGTCCTAAGTAGCCTACAATTAGTAAATAATAGGCATTGTTAATAATCTTAGTCCTAAGGGCATTAGAGTTTAGAACCTATGCTCTCTTGCAGTAACATAGTTAGTCCCTGTTATCTACAAAGCACTTAGTAAGAGAAACTTTAAGATTAAGCTATGCAGAAAACTTCTAGGCTTCTAAAGCAATAAATAACTTAGCAAGTTAGTAAGTCTTATTATCTCTAGCAGCATTCTTCTAGAGCGTTTTAAATTCCTTAATACTATTATATAGTTCTAGGTTTCTAACTAGGAGCGTGTTTGTACGTGCTTAGTCTAGTTCCTAATAGTAGTCCTACTATAGGTCTTTATTCTAAGGTGTTGTAGAGAGGAGTTAGTCTACTCTACGTAGTTCTAAGGAGAAAACTTGTATGTTGTTAGCAAAGTTGTCTTCTAGGTTAGTCCTTACTACCTGTGCAAATGGCTTTAGCAGTTAAAAGCGCCTAGTCTTAGTCCTCTTATCTCTTGTAGATAGAGGGAGGTCCTCTTCTTTCCTTAAAAGAGCATCTACTTAGTTGTTAACTTTGCTAGGCCTATAGGCAAAAGTAAGGTTAAACTAGCTAAAGAGGCTTAACTATTAGACACGTTTCTTTAAAAGAAGTTAAGCCTTATAGAAATACTCTAAGTTCTTGTAGTTAGTAACAATTATAAATTCCTTTACCTACTTTAGTTCTATGCTCTATTTCTAGAGGCACTTAATCACTGCTAGCATTTTCTTGTTGTAGATAGTGTAATTTACTTCCACCTTAGAGTTCTTAGCTAAGAAGTAAGGCACTATGCGTAGTATCTTGTCTTTCTTATATTAAGAGAGTACTCCTCCTGTTACCTATCTTAAAACATCACATTCTAGCACTGTTTCTAAATCTAGGTTAAAGTTCGCAAGTGCTAGTTCCCTAATAAATGTAGCTTTTATAGCGTTAAAGGCTTGCTGCTAGGGTTCTCTCTATTTAAAGATTGCATTCTTCTCTGTTAGGCGTGTGAGAGGCTTTGCTATGCTAAAGAACTAGTTAATAAACTGTTAGTAGAAGTTCGCAAACCCTAGGAAACTCTAGATTCCTTTAACTGTCCTTAGGGGCTCTTATAACTTTACAGCAGCAACCTTTACAGGATCTATCTAGATGCCCTTACTAACTTTAATAATGAACCCTAAGTACTTAGTACTTTTAACAGAGAACTTGCTCTTCTCTATATTTAGATGTAAACCTACAGCTCTTAGCTTTTAGATAATTTCCTTAACCTTAGCCTTATGCTCCTCTTAGGTGCTATTAGAGTAGATAAAGACGTTGTCTACATAGGCAGAGCACTATTTGTCTAGATACTTATTTAAGACCTAGTTAATGTACCGCTAGAACGTACTTAGGGCATTAGCAAGTCTAAACAGTGTTACTAGCCACTTATAGAGTTTAAACCTTGTCTAAAAAGCTGTTTTCTATTTGTCTCCCTTAGCTATCCTAATCTTGTAGAAGGCTTAGATGCCGTCTACTTTAGTGAACTACGTTGCCTTTAATACCTGCAAGAGGGTCTTGTGGATTAAGAGCAGTAAGTACTAGTCCTTCTTAGTGATTGCGTTTAGTGCTTAGAAATCAACGCAAAACTAGAGACCTCTACTAGGCTTCTTAACTAATAGTACTAGGACAGAAGCGCTAGATTTGCTAACCTAAATAAAGTCCTTCTCTAGATAAGTAGTGAGTTGTTGTAAAAGCACTAGGAGTTTCTTGCAAGATATATTGTACAGTAGTCCTTATAGTACTGTTGCTAGTTTGCTATCTTGTTAAATTAGCTTAATTGCATAATCTACGTTAGGACTATAGTATAGCATAAGCTTGTCTGCTTTCTCTTCTATAAATGTTATAAACTTGTTCTTTAGGTAATATAGTAGAAGGGCTTAGGCGTCTGTTAGCTCCTTCTTCTTTAAAGCTTTCTAGATGTTAGCTATTAACGCGGTAAACAGCTCTATGTTCTAGTCTGTCTTAGACCTCTTCCTTGACGCCTGGTACAGCTCTATGCTAACAGGCTTAGGTAGTTAATTAAGGCAAGCGCCTTCCCTGCTTCTTACCTAAGTCTAAGAGGAGTGAATAAACAGCGATTTTTTAGCTAGTGCTATAGTGACTTTGTTCTTGTTCATCTATAGTCTTCTTAAGATAAGGTTGTACTCCTTCTCCCTTTCTAGTACATCTGCCTAAAGGGTCTCTCTATAGCTATCTATGTTAATCTTCATCCTTATAACATTAGTTACCTAGGTTACTCTCTTAGCTATACCTAATAGCTTACGTCTACGCGTAAGAGTGTATTACAAGTTGTTTTATAATATAAACTTAAAAGAGATTATGCTATATATTAAACACTTAGTATTAATTAACATATGTGCTATAGTGCTATCTTATATAATTACATGTAGTGATATAGGCTTGCTATCTAGCCACTGTTAGTAGAACTTTTAGAACAGTTCTTTTCTCTTTATAACTTCTTTTCCTAACCCCTGTTCACACCTTTAAACTGGAGTTCCTAGTTTTCCAAGTCCTTATTATTTAAGTTGTTAATTTTAGAAGCCTCTGCAGTTGCGCTCTTAACTTAGACATTCTCTAGTCTTTTAGCTAGGGCTAGCTTATATCTGTTTAAGTAGTGGCCTTTCTTTCTGCATCTTAGACAGGCGTTAGCAGCCTTTCTCTAGTGTAAGACTTCTTAGGGCTGCTACTCCGCCTATTGTTAGTTGTCTAATCTAATCTTCTTAGAGTAGACTTTAGTAGGTTCCTAATCTATACTATCTAGGTTTGTTCTTTATGTGTGATGACTAAAGGTGCTGTCTGTTAATGCCTTAGACCTACTAAGGTTAACCTCTACTGTTAGAAGTCTAGCTATAAGGCTCTAGAGATCATATTTATCTAAGGTGTTAACTAACACTATCTTGTCCTAGAAGTCTAAACAGAGTATAAATATGTACCTGTTTTAAGGTTCTCTGTGTTGTCCTCTTTAGCAGCGTTGTAGGCTAGCTAGATAAACTCTGCGTTAAACAACCTAACACTCTAGTTGCTTTTCTTTATAGTAATAGTCTAGGGTTTTTGCTAAGAGTATTCCCTAAATAAGGAGTGCTTGTACTACTTGTCTAGGAAGTCTTAGGACTGTGTTATTATGCTAGTTAGGTTACGTTCTTTCTATAATAAGCTGACCTGCGCAGCTTGTCTTTTTAGTTAGTTAAACATATAAGCAACCTCTAGGATAGCTTCCTAGTCCCTTATAGACTTTAGCTTATCTTTTATCTAGGACTTTAATATTTAGTATGCACGTTAGTTGCTGCTAAACTTACCTACGTTAGGTAGCTTTATAGCCTTGTTTAGCTTGTTGTTGCTTATTTAGATAGAGGTAGGGGGCGTTGCGCTATAGTTTAATAAGCTTATAGGTGCAACATAGGCTTAGACCTAGGCCTTAACTATCCTCTATATAGTTTCGCTCATGTCTTCCCTTTATAGGTCTTAGTTAAGGTCTATAGTAGGGTGGACCTTATTGTTAGTAACAGTTACCGCAGCCTTAGGTAGGGTTGCTTATAATAAGTAGGTAGTTAGGCGTTCTAGTACGTAGGCTAGTAGTTCCTCCTACTACTCCTCTCGTACTAACAAAGTGGCGAGGTTCTAGAGTTTAATCCTAACGTCTAATTAATTGTTGTTACTAGTACATAGCTTCATGCCGTATTCGCCTAGACGCCTAGCGGCGTTGTTAAATGTTTCACTTATTAATCCTTGTGTTGGCGATCAAATCGAATTGTAAGGAGCTAATCTCTAAGGGAATTTGCTGGTAGAATACAAGTAAGATTTAATAGAGAACAACCTCTAGAGTAGAGGTTGCAGAGTTTTTATAAGCTTATTTTAGACATGTTAGCTCTGTGGAGGGGCTTTAGCCTATGCTAGATAGTGCGAGCCAGAGTAGTGCCGAGGCAGTGTACGCTAAGGAGTTAGCACCTAGGCCTAGCCCGTTACAAGTGTGTTGTAGCAGAAGTTCTAGTTCTAAACTTTAAATAAATTGATTGTAAGATAAGAGGTTTGAGAAAACAAGATGCTAAAGTTGACAAAGCTAAATCTGTTGCTTCTTAAGCTATACTAGCTGTGTGTGCAAAGAAAGATTGTGTTTATAAACAAAGAAAAATGCTGCAGCGTTAAGAGCAGCAGTAAGTAAGTAAAGCTAGGCAATTTGTTAAGGACATAGGCTGTTGAGAGTATTAATTAGAATGTTGCTTAGCTAGAGGAAGAGCTGAGGCCTAGTTCCCTAGCTCTTAATTAGAGTGCTTTTACGACGTCTGTTTTAAAAGGCGATCTAGACTTCCCTTCTTTCAAAGGTATTAGGACAGAAGCTGTTAGCAGTTCGCAAGATTTGTTGCTAGTTCCTAAATGTTTTCTAAGTCTAGGTTACCTAACTACTTATCTAGGTATTTGACGTTCTGTCTAGTTCCTTAATGTTTTGTTATTTTTTTAACTTCTTATTTGTTGTTGATGTCAATCTAGTAGTGGAAGTTCTTTTAGATTAGCGTTCTAGAGTTAGCTAGTTTTAGCAGTAATATGAGGAACACTAAACATATCTTTACATCTTTAAGCAAAGCAAGTCTGTACTTTACTAGGCTTATCTGTTTAGAAATAAAAAATAGTCTAACTTTAATATAATCTAGTTTTTTTATAGGTCTTTGTGTTGAAAAGTTTTCTGTGAGGAGATAGACTTCATCCCCCTCTTTTAGCTAAGCGGCTGTTTTTTGTTTCTAGTTAACATATGAGATTGCTTATTCTTAAGCTTTGCTAACGTTTTCTAGCGTTTTTTCGTGTACTTCCTTTAGTTTTTAAACTAAAGAGATTGCTAATTCTGTTTGTACTAGCGAGTTTAGTGCTTTAGTAAAGAGATTTAGGTATCTCTTGTAATTTAAGAACAATAGTGTCGCGCTTATTAACTCTAATAACTTGTTGTTCTATGCGATTTGTGCTATAGGTAACGGCAAAACTTAGTTGTTCTGCTACTAGTGTTCTAGTAGAGGTATCGAAGCATCTCGTTAGCAGGCACTATATAGAGAATATATATTGTTCTTATATTTATTGTAAGTAAGGGTTAGTTAGTCTAATAACTAAATTTTATAAACTCTAAAGTAAGTGTAAGTAGAAAGCATATATACCCTTAGCAGCTATCCTGCTAAGGAGTTATAACTATGCTTAGCTAGACTATATACTAAGGTAGTGCGTTTACAATAACCAAGCATCCTAGCAACTACTAAGGTGGTTACTATATGTACTAGCATAGTAACTTTCTTATTTTTAGTATACACATCTACCTAAGTACTATCTAGTACTGTAAAACCTGCCTAGGTCTAGCTGCGTAGTGTTTGGTAGTAGCTAGTAATTAAGGCCCTATCTTCTGCTGTTTTAGCTTAAGTAGATCTTCTAGCTTACTAAACATACGCTTATAGTTATAGCTAGAAGTAGAGATTGTAAGTACATTAATTGTAAGCTAAGAGAGGCTAAAGTAGAGTAGTTATAGCTGTAGCTAGTACTCTATTAGTGTTTCTATATTATTGCTGTTAAGGTACTTACGCGTTTTCTAAGCCTTATACTTACACTATGTGTTATACTTATTAGCTTCTACTACTCTGCTACTCTTAGCGTTAATATAAGTATTGATAGCATTATCTATTAAGCTATCTAATGCTGTTGTATAGTAAACTATTAGCTGTTAAGGTTTATACCTGCTCTAGATCTATTAGAAGCTAGCACAATCTGCTATAATCTAACTATTATTATTCTACTACGTGTTATTGCAGTATGCCTTATAGTATAGGTAAAGAACTGTAGTAATAAAGTAGTACAGTAATTTATTAAGCTTGTAGTAGTAGGTTACAAGATTGTTAAACCTAGCGCGTATGTTAATAGGAAGGTAATCTTCTAGCATATTAGAGGCCTTGTGATCAACAGATTTGTACGTAGTAAGGATAGACTTATAAGTAGTAAGTAAGTAATTAAACATTAGAATAACCTTATAGACAGTGCTAAATAAACTAGACTTAATATATACAGTAAGTAGTTTATAAAAATCTACTAAGCGTTAGAGGCCTGCTTTGTAGCTATTCTAGCGCGTTACAGTAGGCTTAACAAGTTGCTTAATAAGCTGTTAAAGCGCTGTAGGCAAGCTAGCCTTTGCTTAGGTTTAGAAGTTGTTAAGTAACGTTCACTGCTGTTGTGTTTTAAGGTAGTTAACAGTGTTAAATAACATTTTAAGAGGCCTATTACGTTGCTATTCTGCTATTAAAGCTGTCTTATTAATAGCCTCTAACGCTGTGTTGTTATACAAGTCATTGTCTTTGCTAAAGATAACCTGCTAACTAATAAGGTTAAGAATGTAGTATTTATAGTGTATGCAATTTTCTACAGCAGCAAAGCTATATATCCTAGTAAGCCTCCTATTAGCAGTGTTGTTTAAGCACGCGTTGTTAAGTATAAAACAGCTAAGTTAATAGCTTTGCATACTAAATAGCTGTAATGTTTAATTAACTACCTTAGCTATTGCAGCGCTAGCGTACCTTCCTGCTAACTATAGAAGAGCAATTAGTAGGTCTTATACTACACTAAACTTATTAGCAAAGTAAGCTACAATACTAAGGAATTCACAATAGCTACCTTTAGCTGTTTAGTTGTTAAAGCTAATATAAATCTTAACTCTAGCTTTAAACAACGCCTAGACAACCTACATTTTTATGTAGCTATAGACTTTTATTATAAATCTTAAAACACTATAATAGCTTGTCTATAAGACTTGCGCTGCTTCTAGGTTAGCAAATTTAATTATAGTTCTAAATAAAGGTATTCTAAACTTGCAAAGAGCGTAATAGTTTTATATAAGCTATAGAATAGCAGCTATCTAAAATCCTTGTGTATTAAAGTTGCGTATTATGTTTGCTAGGTTTTACGGTTATAGATTGCTAGCTGTAAACATCTTTTGTACTCAACGTAGCTTAGTTAGATTAATAGCAGGTTGCTTGCTACTAGAAATAAGGTTAAAGTGCTTTTTAGGATAAGATGCTTCTATTACTATAGCATTAGTAACATTGTACTTTCTAGCACTACTCTATTAATAGATAGTAGGCACAGTAGATAAAGAAGATACAATAGAGATCTCCTTCTAGTATATAGCTAAATCTATAATAGAAAACCTACAACTTCTTACACGTAGAATGTAATAGCAGCTTTGTAAAACCTAGTAATTATCTAAAGTTAATACCTTGAAAGTTATCTGCAAAGCGATCTCTATTATCTAGCGTACTATCTCTATTGTTGAAGGCCTTTGTTGCTGCTACAGAGCTATCCTCTAGTAGTAATAACGCGGTTCTTGCCTTGTTGTTGTGTACTGTTAATTGAAACAGCGCGTCTTCTATAGAAGTTTATAAGGCAAGGCGTATAGAGAGTAGATATATAGGTAACTAACAACGTAGAGAGGTATACTTAGTCTAGAATAGCAATACTAGAGTAGTTGTGTGTGCTGTGTACTAAGTCTATATAAGTAGAGATAATGCTAGTTGTTAACCCTCTAGAAGCGGCTAAGTTAGCTGCTAGTAACGTTTAGTAGGTAGGAAAGTGTCTTTTACTAATAAAGTAGCGAGTCTCATGCCTTAGATGCTTATTTTAATAGTAATTTAGATAGTAGGTTAGGTTTGTAATAGAAGTAGTTAACGTGTTAAGCTAGTTGTAGATAACACTAATACTTAGCGCCTAGCCTTTTCTGCTTTAACATAGCGTATAAAACTACACTATTAAATGACTATTAGGACTTCTGCTATAGTTAGATAGCACACCATACTAGGAGGTGCTTATTTAACTTCGCAGAATCTATCCTGCTAACTTTTACTTTACTTTTAGGGCATAGACCTCCTTCTATCTCTAGCCTAGGAGCCTTAGCCTACTTACTATAAGTTGGTAGCTATCTCTGCCCTCTTGTAGCTCTCTGTCTGCTCCTTTGTTCACTCTTTTATTAATATATTAGCTTTCTAGATTACTTCCTCTTGTGCTTGTAAAGTCGGCCTTATATAATAGCAGACCTAACAGCTTAAAACTAAGCTCTTCTCTTAGGCTTCTGCCTTTGTTTAGCACAGTAGTTAGCTACTATTACTAACAGTTGCACAATTTTTTCGCCTAGTTTAGTAAGCAATCTCTTAACTAAGCAATAGCTCTAGCTGTTAGAGCTTCTTTTCTTTGTCTCTATCCTCTTTCTGCGTAGGTGGTGAGTGCTAGTTTCTAAGTATAGATTAGCCTCACCTACACGCTCTTTTAAGTACAGACTAGCTGTTAAACCTTAGTTAGCTAAGCGTTTTATCCCCTTTTAGGTTTTAGAGTACTGGCCTGCCCCCTTTAGAGCCTTTTAAGATGTCTAGCGACTCCCTTTTCAGCGCCTGTTAAGTGGTCTAGCGCCTACTACTTTAGCGCCTTTTAAGTAGTCTAGCGCTGCGTCTCTTAAGAACTCTCTTAAGTACATTTAGACTTGTTCTTTTATGTAACCTTAGTTATTAGTTACAGCTACCTCTTTTATTTTAAACCTTTTACTAACTCTATGTTTTTTTTTTGCTAAGCTTTTATTGTACACGTTCTCTTCTTTCACTTAGGTTTGCTCTAGGTCCTTACTACTACTTTAGGCACTAGGTTCTCTGCTTTCTCCTCTAACTAGCTAACTCACTTCTTAACTAACTTTTAACTAACTTTCTACAAATCTTACTGCATCTTTAAAACTACAGCTATAGCGCCATCTAATTCTAATAATACTAGCTAAGACAAGATGCCTTTCTTTAAACATAACTGCAATCCTTTACGCATTTAGAACAAGTCGCATTACTTCTACTAACTCTTAAATCTAGCCAACCTCTACTATTCTGAAATGTGTTGCTAACTTGTTTTGTAAAGCTGGTCGCTGCTCTGCTAGAGCTACTACTAAGCGCTCTATTGCTTGCTCTACAAGCCTTTCCTCTGCTTGCTTTAATTAATCCTCCTCTAAGTTCCTAGGTGATTGAGAGACACTAGTTCTTTAACCTACCTCTTACTCTCTAAACAACTCTCTTTCTATTTAGCGTTTAGAGGCACAAGGCGCTAAGTCTACTACTTTTAAGTCTACTATCCTAGAATACTAGAGTGCTTCTGCTACTAAACTGCTTAATATCTGCTACAAGGACTCTCTGTACACACTAGCTTCTAAAGTTCCTATTTATAATGCATCCTTGCTAAACACTTAGAACTTTCTAACTAAGCTTACTAAGAACTTCTCTTACTTATATACTAAAGCCAACATAGTGCCTTCTTAATTCCTTTAACAAGTTCTAGAGGATTACAACCTTACTAAACACTACTTATTTATCTAATTCCCAGACCTTTACTAGCTCTTAGACAACTTGCAAAATTAGTACTTCTCTTGTCTCTTTTACAGCGAATTATGAATTTTTGCTTCTTTCTTTATAGGCTTTCTTTATAATGTATTAGATAGAATTTTAGACGTTACCTTAAAACTTCAGACTGCTAAAACAGATCTTGTCTAATCAACAGCCACTTTTACGTCACTTATTAATAAACACAATTACGTAGTTACTAAGTACAACTCCTTTAAGACTTTTTTAAACACACATTAGTCTTGAACTAATTAGCTTAAGCTAGATTATTAGAAGCTCTGCTTAGCCTACAACTATCTCCTTGCCAAAGGCGCTATTCCAGCTGCTAAAGACTTAGCCACTACTTAACCTGCTACTTAATTTAGGCACCTGCGCCGCTCCATTCACCTTTATCTAGAGTTAACTAAGCTAGAACATAATCTATTTGTTGGCTCTAGTAGCAACTTTGAGCAGCTATACACTATCCTTTCTTAATCGTAACAAGGCAATGATGCCCTAGCTACTATAGACTAATTCTAGACTATACTAGCTACCTACACTAAGGCCCTTCACCTTATCCCTTTAGGGACTCTAATTATCTGCTAAGGATATAATAGTTAACTCTTTAAGACTATTACTTACTGTGCTGAGTGTTACCTCTAATTAGGCTTACACTTAGAACGCACTAGAGCCTATGTTATAAACAATTGCAGATCTTTTAAAATTATCTTAGGATTCTACTAGATAGCTATTTATAACCTCTTAGTCTTATAGCGCGACTGCTCTATCTGTTTTAATAACAAATATTGCACTAGACACTGCGACACTATATCTTAGACTCTCTTATTACTATGTAAGGGCTCTAAGTTAGACACTAAGCTTCCGCAATTATTGCAGTCTAGTTTAAGCAAACTATAAAACAGAAAATCTACCTAACCTAAACTTAGCCTTGCTAGCGCAGCACTATACACTAATAAATTAATGTACCTACGCTTAGTTTCTACTAAAGCTATTTGCCTTTATAGCAAAACACCTGCGCACGTAGTCTTTGTTATTTAATAATTAGACACTACTACTACTAGGAGGGCTTTAGCTGATAATAACTTTAACAAATTTTTCTAGCCTTCTAAAGACTTTTTGCTCTCTAACTTACTTACAGTAGAAGAATTAAAGGGATATGCCAACTTTATCCCTACCTTCAACTAAGCTGCAGCTGAAACACTGCTGTTTTATAACAATTTTGATAATAAAATTAAACTTACACCTGGCATTAACCCACCTAATTACCACCTTCAACCTTTTTTAAGACAACAAATAGAGGCTATTAAACATCACATTAAGAAAAACAAGTCTAGAGGATTTATAAAGCGCTGCAACTCTCTAGCTTAAAATAATCTTCTTATTATAGCTAAGCTAGGCAGTAGTCTACGTGTATGCATAGATTACTAGGAATTAAACAAAGCTATAGTCAAAGACTACTACCTTATTTCTTATTTTTTAGAGACTATTACACACCTAAACAAAGCTAAGATCTTCTTAAACTTTAATGTTATTTACGCATTCTATTAAATTCGCACAAAACCTAGATTAAGATAGCTTACTACATTCTCTACTTAAAAGAGCACTTCCTAGTATATAGTTATAGCTTTTAGTCTATGCAACGCTCCTGCAAGGTTTTAACAGGCTATTAATAAAACACTTGTTAATTACTTAGACTAAATTCGTACTACTTATCTAGACAATGTATTAGTATATTCTTATAACCTCTAGAAACACAAAGCACACGTTAAACAAATTCTTAGCTACTTTAAGAAACGTAGATTCTATTTAACTTTAAGAAGTTTTAATTCTACAAGAGCTAAGTGAAGTTTCTTAGCATAGTTATTACAGATTGAGGTGTATAAATAGACTCTTACAAGATTTAGACTATATTAGAATAGGAAATACTCTAAACAGTGCTAGACGTTCTCTTATTTCTTAGATTTATAGGATTTTAATAACAATTTATTTAAAGCTACTTTGTTATTGCCCTTTTACTTATACAAGCTGTTAAGTCTACTGTTCTTACAAAACTATTATAAAAAGACTTTAATAAACTTTAATGCATAGTGTAGCATAAGAAACTTAAACCTATAGAGGCCTACACTAATGCTTTTGCTTAACTAAAGAAAGCTTTTATAGTAAGGTTACTCTTGAAGCATTGTAACTCTAGCTAGCTAATCTTTATTTCTACTAACTCTTTTAAGTAGGCTTTTAGTAGAGTTATAAAACCACGTAATGCTAAAGGCGCTCTACAACCTATAGCATTCTTCTTAGAAGAACACTCTTTTGCTAAATGCAATTATAAGATCTACAAAGTAGAACTAATAGCTATTATTTAAGCATGAAAAGAATAGGAGCCTAAACTTATAGTTTCTCTACATTTAATTTAGGTTAGAACTAATTATAAGAACATAGAAACCATTATAATTACTAAGAAACTTAATTATAGGCAAGCCTGCTAGTTACTCTTTCTCTTTTAATTCACTTTAAGATTGTTTACGCACTAGGAGAGACAGATAGCAAAGTAGATGCTCTTAGCTAGTAGGCCGAAGACATTCCTAAAGACAAACACAATAAAAGAATTATTAATACTTACTAGATTGTTTTATAATTAAAACATCTTTCTTTAAGTATTGCACCTGCACTCTAGGCTACTAAACAAGCCTTATTACTCTTCTCTTAATAGAATTCCTTATTTGTTACTCTATATGCTTAAGCAGTAGCTCAACTCTGTACTACCTAAAGCCTAACACCTAGGTCTAATATAGACAATAAAGAGCCTATCAACAATATCAACAGGACAGTAACATAAGAACTACCCTCTTATTCAAAAGACCTGCGCTTAATAGTAGAAATGCTTAACATAGCCTACGCTACCGACTTTACTACTTAAAAGAAATTTACTACATTAGACTTAGGTGATAACAAGCTTAATTTATAGTTTTAGAGAAACAGTTATTGTATTTCACTCTTAAACTGCCACACCACTAGAGAGGGGCCTTACTAACACTTAGTCTTTAACAAAACGTGCCTATATATACTACTAGACGCCTATCTTTGCTGCTAGATTTTTGACCTTTGCTATAATTATAAGATTGCTAGCTACAAGGAAACTAGAGCCACGCTTTACTTAATAATTTATTAGTATTACTAGCCTAGTCTTGCATAATTAGTTAAAAAGTACTACTAGTCCTGCGCAATGTGTAAACGTGCCTAACCTTTTAGAGAAGCATATAGTAGCTACCTCTAATCAATACCTATACCTAACGCATAGTAGACAGAAATTTCTATAGATTATATTTAAGACTTGCTACTTTCTACACCTTATAGACAAACTTACGCTAATCTTCTAGTTATAGTTAATTAATTTACTTAATAACAACACTTCTTCTTCTTAATTAGCTACTTATAAGAAGAATTTGCTTACTACTTTATGCAAATCTTTTACTTGCATAGATTGCCTTGCACTATTGTATCTAATTATAGTACCTTTTTTGTTAACAAATTTTAGAGACGCGTCTGTAAGCGCCTTAATATTTAAGCAAAACTGTCTACTGCCTATTATCCTTAGACAGACAGCTAAATAGAGAGTGCTAACTAAAGCCTTGAAATTTACTTTTACAATTATATTAACTACACGCAAGTTAACTAGGTGTTAAAGCTACATTTAGCAAAGTTTTAGGTTAATAACACTGTTAACTTCTTTACTAGTCTCACCCTATTCTTTGCAGATCTTAGCTACTACCTACGCAGTAGAATCTACTCTAGCAAAGATTATTTAAACACTAAATTGCTATCTAAGAACACTAAAAATAAAATTCTAAGAGTAGATAAGATTATTTAAACTATGCTAACCTTTTAGAGTACCTAAAGATTCAGCTTACCTAGGCGCAACAAGAACAGGAAGCACAAGATAACTCTAAATAATAAGAAATAATAAAATATAATGTTAGAGACTTTGTTTAGGTATTTATCTAGGACTAGAGCAATGCTTAACCTTTGAAAAAGCATAATTATGAATACGCTAAGCTGTATCTAGTATATTAGGTTATTTACAACAGAGCCGCTTATAAACTCTAGCTGCCTAATAAGATAATTGCAAAAGCCACGTTTTTACTGTTCTATTCTAATTTGCTCTAAGAAACGCTTTAGGACAGGCTACTAGATTAAATCACCTCTAAACTAGAACCTATAGATATTGTTAATAATTAAGGCAATATTACGCAAGAGTAGTTTATTAATAGGTTTAATAACTACTGCAAGCGCTAAGGCACCTAGGAGTAAGAGATGAAATAGTCTAATAACCTATCACTAACATTACAACTAGCTAAATGAGACTATAAATACTATAACATGTTCTTATATCACTACAAGAATCTTAGTAAGCTAAAGCCTTTTAGTCTTAAGATGCCTACAGACTAGGCCCTGTAAACTAAGAACGCCTTTATTAGTAACTATTTTACTAACCTTAGTGGCTCTAAGTAGCGAGTTATTACACCTCTATGCAGGATTTCTTCTAGTTTAGCATAAGATTAAGCTACTTTTAGCATATTAATAACAGCGTTCCTTTGCCTTTTAGCAAAGACTACACGCTACCTCAACGCCTACACATCGCCTTTAGGACATTACAACTACAAACATTGTTAAGGTTTATTGTAATATTAGCCTACTTTTAGCATATTAATAATAGTGTTCTTCTATCTTTTAGCAAAGACTATATGCTACCTTAACACCTACACATTACCTTTACTACACTACAACTAAACTAGTCCTACTATTAAAGTACACCTAACCTAGCTGTTGCTAGCTTAGACTAGTTAAACTTCTGTTAAGCTAAGTAAGCTTGCTGTTAGGCTTACTTGCTCACCTTATATAAGCTCTAAATAGATTTAAGGATAATTTTCGCGTTGTAGGGTTTGTGTAGTAGAAAAAATCTTAAAGGTTAGTTTTTTGTATAGGAATCTAGAGAGACATGCGTAGCGCTATATAAACTATAAACCTTAATTCTATGTTAACTGCTACTAGGTTTTCTTTGTAGTTTCTTAACTACTATACTGGTTGCTTCTTTCTTTTTTTTCCTCCTTTTCTCTCCTTGTTGACAGCAGCTCTACAGCACCTGTAAATTAGATTAGCTTAGAGGACTTTCGCTTCACGTGTTAGAACTTTTGCTATAGTTAGATAGCACAACCTACTAGGAGGTGCTTATCTAACTTAGCAGAATCTATCCTGCTAACTTTTACTTCACTTTTAGAGCACAGGCCTTCTTCTACATTTAGCCTAAGAGCCTAGGCCTACCTACTATAAGTAGGTAGCTATCTCTATCTTTTTGTAGCTCTTAGTCAGCTATTTTGTTCACTCCTTCTTAAATATATTAGCTATCTAGATCGCTTCCTTTTTAGCTTGTAAAGTCTGTATTACATAGAACACACCCTTAACCTCTATGTTAGTAATAATATTAGAAGCCGCCTTCTAACTAATAGTACCTAAGGCGGCCTACATAGAATTTAGCTACAGCAAAGGTAAAAGGTTAAAAGAACTTATGTTAAAGCGCTATAGGCTGTGCTTACGTGAAGCCTAACAAGCCTTATTATAATCTACTTAACCTAAGCCTAAGTCCTTTACATAGTGGTTGACAGTAGCCTTATAGGACAGAACGCTAACGCAGCAAGCCTTAGCATAGTTAAAGGCAGTCTGCTTATAGTGTTAGGTAGCCTCTAGGACAGTATCTTTAGTTGTAGTGTTGCCTTGTTAGGCAGTCTCTTTATTTGTCTTATAGATAGTGTGCTTAATAAGGAAGTCAAGCATGTTAATAGCGCAGTAGAAGTTAGGCGCAATCTATATAAGTAAGTATTAAGTAGGCACTAAGCAGAGCTCTAGACTTACCTTAATACATCTACTAACGTTGCTAGATAAGCACTTATTATAGATACTAAAGTTGTTCTTGCACGAGTAGTACCCTGTAAGGCGCTTAAAGACCTAGATAAATAACTTAATTATACTATTAGAATCTGTAGAGGACTTAGTAGTAAGATTCTTTACACACTTATAGCACTAAAACTCTATAAGAGAAGGCTGCAGGGCTGTGTTGTTAGGCAGCGCATAGACAAAGTCTAGCAGCTTAGAGTTGTTAATGTGCAAAAGTAAAAAAGGCATAATAAAAAGGAAGTAGGTTCTAACGTGTGTAGAGTGTAAAACAGAGTATAGATAAAGAAGACAAAGTTAAGGTATCTACTTATTATATACTACAACTCTCTTACCTGAATTTGCTACCTGTTGTTAGATAACTAGCTTAGGAATAACTAGGAGATAGATTATTGATTTATATGTAGGTGTCTACTTAGGTCACTATTTATATGCTTATTAAGCGTCCCGTGCTTCTATTAGCTAATCGCTTAGTATACCTAATATAGACGATCATCCTGTTGTATACGTAGCATAGGCGAGGAGAGATTTAAATCTATTAATAAGTTAGCCTAACCTTAGATAGAGTGGATCTAGGTAAGCTAAGCTTCTAGTAGGTGGATCTAGCGTTTAGTGACGTTGCAACACACCCCCTAGGCAAGTTAAGCACGTAAGACTTGCCTGTTTAAGAGCTTATGCTGTTTTTTGTTAAGGCGTGTATCACGTGTGCTAAGAAATCTTTAAGCAAGCTTTCTATAACACTAATCTGTTGCTTGTCCTACCTTCTTTTTTAGTATAACCCTGCGCTATAGTCAAGGTTAGTACTCTTTTAATTAATCTACACTTACATCTGTTGCTTACGCTAATGCTTATAGAAACGTTCTGCTGCGTAGAAGGCGCATACTACCTCTATGTCTGCTACCTAATCTTCCTGCGCGCGCTTTGCCTTACTTGCTGTCTCCCTACCCTTAAGCTCTCTAAGCTTACCTCTAGCTTCTCTCCTAGGCTCACCACCCTACCAACCATTGCTGTTACTATTACTATTGCTGTTACTACTGCTGTTGCGCTCTCCCTCTGCGTTGCTTCTCTACTTGCCCTTGCCTCCCTGCACGCTATTGCTGCCTTCTAGCTCTAACAAGCTTATGCTGTCCTTGCTTCCTACTCTTGCCTCTAGCGCCTGTGGCGCTAAAACAGCCTAGCACAGTAAGTCCTGCCTAGGGTACATTAATAGTGCTGTAGCTAGTTGTTTAGAAAGGCAGTGCTTTAATTACTTAGGTAGTGGCTCTTGCTACTAGCGCTGCGCCTTTAGGCATAACTGCAACCCTTAGTAAGTAATCTGCTAGTTCTCTTATTTGCTAATTATGTGCTAATACATATAGCCTCCCTTTTGCCCTACCTAAAGCCTATAAGCTTTTAGCAGCCCTGCAGGCTAATTATTAGCCTATAGACTTAGCTCTTAGGAAACTAAGAGTTAAGTTTTGTGTAGTATTAGTAGTAGCTAAGGCAGCAGTTGTCACCTATAGCCCTCTCTTGCTACCTGCCTCCTCTAACTCTAACTTCAACTCTAGTGAGCTGCCCCTGCCTCTACCTGTTGCTTCTGCTGCTGCTGCCTCTGCCAACGAGATCTGCGCTCTTAGTGAGCACTTCAAGCAGACTGCTAGCAAGCTTATTAATAAACTTGTTAATAAGTTTGTTAGTAATCTGCTTAATTGTAGTTAGATTAGGCCTAAGGCTATAGAGCTTTGCTCCTTAATAATACCTTGTTCTCTTTCTTAATCTATATGTGTACCTGTGTCTTGCTCTTCTATAACTGTTATAATTATGTCTTTAAAATTAAGCTAGGCTCTAAATCTCTTAAACTGTTGCCTTAATAGATTTTTTGTTAATCTATCTGCTAGCATGCTGTTAGTAGGGAGGTAGAGCACTTTAAACGTACCTACAGCGTGCTCCTGTCTTAGTTACATATTCTGTATATCTATATAGCGCAGCTGCGTTGTTATACACTTATTCTCCTTAACTACTAGTCTAATTGTTTGCTAGTTGTTATAGAAGATTGTCTAGGCAGCTCCTAGAATTAGTGTAAGTTTAGTAAATAGCTATTGAAGCGCTATAGTCTCTTTAGTGATGTGCTTAAGTGCTAAGAGCTTTGCCTTAGTGGTAGAGGTAGTGATAGTGGCTTGCTAAGACGTCTTCTATACTATTAGCCTACTGAAGAGCATTATAAGGTATCTATAGGAAGATCGCTAGGTTTTAACATTATTAGCGAACAACGTGTTACTATAGATAAGCAGCTTAGCGCTAGTGTGCCCACTATATTAGATTAACTAATACCTAGTTTAGTATAAGTAGACAATTGTCTAGTGTACCGCTTTAAAGTGCTTTCTGCTTAGATTAGTAAGGTATAGGGATAGTTTAGCTGCCACAAACGCTACATCTAGTCATAGCATAATTGCAGTATATAGCACTAATCTAACTCTTTCCTAATAGCTCTAATCTTCTGCTTAGTAGCTTCTCTAGTGCTCTTTACTAGATCTATAGTAGAGAGTAGGGTATGTAGGAAGAGTCTAGCTTTATTAAGGTTAAACTTCTTAGTGATTTTGTTAATATACTTGTTATAAATAAGCGTTATTGTCCTCTGTTCCTAGTTCCTGAGTACTCTAATATTAAGAAACTATTAGACTAGGCCTTAATCTTTAATTGTATAGGCTGCTGTGATTGTTTTAACAATGTGCTTTGTCTTAGAGATCTAGGTAGAGTAGTACATTACTAGTATATTATCAACGTAGAAGAGCAGCAGTATCTAGCAATTACTGCTAAAGAACAAGCAAGGCTCTTCTTTAGATGCTATAAGTCTAGTTGCTTTAAGTGTTTAAGCAAGCTCCTTGTACTATAGGAGGAGTAAGTCTTTTAACCTATGTAGTGCTTATTTAAGCTAAACACATTTCCCTAGTATCTTGTATCTATCTAGTAGCTTATAGGTCACTACTAGCTAGTAATCCTTGTAGGCGTGTAAGAAGGCTCTAACAACGTTATACTATATAATTATTAGATTAAATCAGCCACAATTGCTATAGCAGTCCTAAAAGACCTAGCAGTAAGTGTTGCTGCGTAGGTAGACTAGATTGTGTTAATAACTTAGAGATTACTACGTACTACTATCCTTGCCTTGCACTTAAGAAAGTAGCAATCCTTATTTAGTTTGTACGTGAACACCTATTTAAGTAGCAATAGTTTGTTATCTCTATTAAGTAAATTAATTACTTCCTAGGTACCTGCGTTGTGTAGAGTAGTAATCTCCTTGCCTGTAGCTTTCTTAAATAGCTGCACGTGTAGGTAAGAGAGTAGATCTCTCTATTTCTGTAGTAGGTTAGGGAGTTAGTCCCTGTGTAGTTATTAAGCTTAGCTTAAAACTAGCAGTTGCTTCTTCTTCTCTGCTAATGCTTGTATCACAGCATGTACTGTTTTAAGCCTAGTGCTAGTTAATCCTAATAAGATTAACTTATCTAGTAGGTAGCTCTCTCTATAATCTGTTTAGCAGTTATATAGGAGAAAGTGAGCCCCTCGTGTGTTACTTCTAGGATCCTCTAGATCTAGATAGCGTAACCTTCTGCTTCTTCTTACTAGTTGCGAGCTTAGGGTGTGTGTCTCTTCTAATTGATTTAAGTCTTCTATAGTAGCTACATTGCCCTTAACACCTAGAGCTACAGGAGCAGCGCTCTTAGAGTGCATAGGTGCAGCGTTATATCACCTAGATCTCTCTAATCTTACTTCCTTTAGTAGGCTCGCTTCTTTAGGTAAGTGCTCTTCTTAGGAGCTGCTAGGGTGTACAACGCTAGGCTTAGGTGTAAGCTCTAGTCTTCTTAAGCCTAAATACTCTTAATTCCTTGCGTAGATTCCCTATAACTTACTAGCCTTGTTTGTTACTTGTGTAGGAGATGTTCCTTGTTTAGTATAATCTACTAGCTAGCTAGGCAGTTGATTATTATCTCTTAGATCCTCACCCCCTAGCTGCTGCTAAGAGTAATCTAGATTGTTAGTGCCCGCCTGCTTATAGGCCGCTGCGTAGAGCTAATTAAAAATACTTTTAAACACTTCTTCTACATCCCTAACCTTATTTTTATACAATAGATCTGTAATTAACTTAAGCTCTTCTTGTGTGTATTCTAACGTTTCCTTGTCTTTGTAGAATAAGTTCTTATTAGAAGTAATGTTGCGTGTGGTTATAACCTAATTAAGCTTTAGGATTTATATCCTGTATATATTAGACGCTCTGTATCCTACTAGATATCTAATATAGCCCCTTAGGGTTACTTTGAACCCTTGTTTATCACGCCTAGCTGCTTGTTCCCTGTTTAGGGGATACGCTTAGCATCTATAGGCGTAAATTCCACTCTAATCTAGCTAGAGATCTGCTAAGTGGTGACAGATTTGCTCTAGCTAATAGTACTTAAAGTACTGCTTAAACTAATTATTCAACACTGTGTTAGGAGCAATTATCTTATAGCTATAAGATAGGCTTATGTTGTATAACTACGTAGCTGCTTCTACTACTTCTAGCTAGAGCTTCTTTAGCAGGTTAGCCCTACTCCTTATTTTAATTAACTTAGTAATAATCTCCTGCCTAGCTCTTTCTACTCCTCTATTTAGCTTGTGTATATACGTTGGGGTGCTCTAGATCTTTATACTATAATCCTCTGCTTATACACTAAATTGTGATTGGCTACACTATAGTAGTGTGGCAACATTGTTGTCCTAGAGAATTACAGATATATAGAGCTTGTAACATGTACAAAGAATACTTGTAAACTTCTTAAATATCCTTATAATCTTATCTAATAACTTAGTATAGATTAGGTAGGTATAGATCTTCTCACTGTACTCTTCTTTAATTAGCAACATCTATACCTCTCCTAAACAACTCTTTGGTATATTAAAGAGATCCTACGCAATCTGCTAGTATAGCTAGGGCGATTGCTCTTTTAGCCTCCTAGATATAACTTGGCTAGCATAAGTTATAGTATAGTGTTTGCACTGCCAATATAAGGTTCTATTAATCCTTACGTTTTAAGCGTTCTTCACAAGTGCCTAGAGCGCTGTAGGTTCTAGATGCCTAGCTCAGGCGTGCTATAGATCCTTATCGTTAGATCTAGGATAGGTGGTCTATAATCTAAGCTTCTAAGTAGATGGAATCACGCTTATTACAGCTAGATAGATCAACAGTAGCTTGTATTCTATAAAAGTAAGCTTATAATAGCGCGTAAGAGTAGCTAGTACAACACTCTTCTGTAGTAAGCTAATACACAGTGTTAAATCTAATCCTAATTACTATACACTTGCCTTCTTTAATTAAGCTTCTAACACTATATTAACATGAAATCTCTCTACTACAGCGACGTTGTGTAGGATTAGATCCTCTGTACGTTCCCTGCTTGTCCTATGTAGTACTTTCTTAATCACTCTAGTGCTAGTGCCTAAGATTAGGAAGGATTAGGTGCTAGCCTCTACACAGGTAAGTTTCTTAGCCTTCTAGAAAGTGGTAGGGTTAATAAGATTAAGCTTATTAACTAAGTAGAGTGCTGCTCTGTTGTCTAGGATAGTACTGTCTAACAGGGGATAAGCGTTGAAATCTATAGTTAAGTAAATCCCTTAATCTATAGATTGAGATCCTATTAGTTTAGGGTCTATTAGTGCCGCTGCGATTAACTTAAGGTAGTTGCTACTACTTATTGTAGCGTTGTTATCCTTTATCTATCCCTTCTTAATCACCTTACTCTTCTGGTCCTTGTACTTAAGTTTGTTTAGGCGTTTTAGAATCTCTTTCTTAACTTAATTACTAGGCGTAAATGGTTTACCTGTGAGAGCTCCCTCTAATAGGTTATAGCTAATCAGCTTCTAGAAGTGTAATCGTCCGCATAGGCAGTCAATCTTCACTTAGTTAGGTTGGTTATTTGATAATAACTGTGTCTAAGCTAGTTAACCTATAGTGGCGAACACCCCGCCTAAGCTATAAGGAGCTTAAACAGAGTGCTCCTAAAGAAGACCTAAATACACTTTACTAACTTTATCTAGAGTAAGCGTTCTGTTACCTAGTACTAAGTTCTAGATAATAGACTATTGCATACCCCTAGACTAGTCTAGTGCTATCTTTAATAATAAGTTTAAGAAGTTGTGTACTGCAAGCTCGCCTTCTACGTTAGTAATCTTAAGAGCTTTAGCCTTGCTATACAGGAGGTTCCATTCCTAGTGCTACTTCTTAGGATTCTGTTGACCTTGCCTAGCCTTCTAAAGATGAGCTTAGTACTGTGCGCGTACTAAGTTCTTCTCACTAGCATTAAATAGAGCTAGCTCCTTCTTTAGTACCTTAATTAGGGCTTAGAGAGTTGACTTCTTTTCTTTAACAAGCGTTATTATAGCTAGAGTTATAATCGCTAGGTCTACTGTAGTATTAACCTAGGTCTATAGGTTTTGCAAGCGCGCGGACTAGGAGGCCTAGTTACTTAATTTAGCTCTATACTCCGCGATCTGTATCTTGTATAGGTTGACATTATCTAAGGTTATTAAGCTAGGTGGCTCTAGCTGCTAGGGCTTAGATTCGTGTATTAGTATTGCGTCCTTAGCTAATAGATTAATCTGCTCCTATATTCCCTTGCTTATAGCATGGAATTTGAGTTAGATGTACCATCCTAGCTATTAGGATTAGTTAGTGAGCGTATAAGCTCCCTTTAGAATTAGGGCGTTAGTTATTACGTAGATTTATTAGTTTTTAAAAGATATAAGAGGCGTGGTTACTAAGTAGTGTATCCTAGCTGAGTACGCAGGGGGAGATTGTCCTAGTCTTAAAAAGCTAGGCTTATAACTGTTGTTAGATAACTAGCTTAGGAATAACTAGGAGATAGATTATTGATTTATATGTAGGTGTCTACTTAGGTCACTATTAATATGCTTATTAAGCGTCCTGTGCTCCTATTAGCTAATTGCTTAGCATACCTAATATGGACAATCTTCCCGTTGTATACGTAGCATAGGCGAGGAGAGATTTAAATCTATTAATAAGTTGGCCTAACCTCAGATAGAGTGGATCTAGGTGAGCCGAGCTTCTAGTAGGTAGATTCGGCGTTTAGTAACGTTGCAACACTACCTTACTAACGTTCTGCCACCTTACTGCCTACTTCTTAATAATCACAAACGCCTATACTATACACAGTTAGCAAGGAATAATATACGCCTAACAGGACACTAACTATACGTCTATAAGCTAACCTAAGTCTAGAGCAAATAACAACTAACAATATAATAAAGGTACTAGTTAACACTATGCAATTAATATATAAACCCCTAAAATAAGAGCAATCTAAGCATAGAGTAACGCCTCTAGGCATTGTTATAGCTAACTACTTATACGTAGTGTATTGCTATAGGCCCTCTTGCGCAGAAGCAGGACAACCTCTAGGCACTAACTAGATATCCTACAAAGTACTTCTTAGGTAAACGTAGTAATATGTTTAACTAAACTACTGTAGTAGTAAGGTAAAGCCTATGCTCTTAGCGACTGCAGTTGTTTAGAATAAGGGCAATAATACCTTTACAAAGCTTATAGACAAAAGGCCTAGGCAAAGACACTCTAATAACCTATAAAGAAACAAGTTGTTATACTAAACAGTCTAGTGCAGTAGAAACGCTAGACCTAACACTAGCTTCTAGGCAATTGCAATTACTATACTTAAAGTAGTAGTACCCTATAGAGACTATAGTGTAGCATTAGGTACTCTATAGGTAAAGCCTGCTATAAACACTATATAACTTATCTTATATATTCTACTACACTCTTAGACGTTAGGACTACTAGGCTAAGATTACTAGATTCTTAAGAGAACTGTAGTAAGGCTGCAGACACCTTATAAAGTAGTACTAGCTAGACACTTGTCTAGTGCTTAACTAAACTATCACCTAACTCTCTTAATAGTCTTAACTATAGGTTTTAAAGTTAATAATCTATATAGATCTGTAGGTAAGGTTACTTAGTAAGTAGTATACTAGTGCTAGTTGCACTTTGTAAGGAGTTGTTCATGCCAACGTAACCTAATAGATTTAAACACACACCAACAAGCAAGCTAGCTTTCTCTTAACCTATTTTCCTCTTACGTTAGAGGTTTTTTTGGAGCTTAAATGAGCAAGCACTAGGCACATAGAATTTAGCAGTTTAGAACAGACTATAGGAAAGAGAGAGGCTATTGTTAAGAACTTTTCTACCTTAGGCGTGCTAACTCTTAGAGACACGTTAGGGCTACTATAGTAATCTCTTAGCGTATACACACATGTATACATTCTTTTAAATCCTTTAAGGCCTAAGCTGTAAGGATTTGTCTTATCTTATCTAATACTGTACGTTTTGTTTTATCTCTCTAGCCTGCCTGTAGTGACCTTACAACCTCTTAGATACAACAAAACAAACTCTAGCTTAAGTTAAATCTAGATTAGCATACTAACATCGCTGCAAGACACACTACTATACTTAGCAACAATAAGAGCGCAATAATAATAATAATAATGCATACTACAACATGTGCTAATCTTTTATACGCTAGCTAACACCACTACTTAAGCACATAAGGCTAAGTCGCAGCCTTAGTATAATTATTAAATAACTTAAAAAAGACCTTAACAACTGCTAGCACCTTGTTAATAAAATTAATAACAAATTAGAGGAAGAAAACTAGTGCAATTAGGAGCTATAATACACACAGAAACACACAACAGGCTAGCTACTTTTAGCTACTATTAACTCTTATACATAGTACACTTTAGGTCTTTGTAACTCTAAACACGTAAACCTTTTATAGACTGCATGTAGAAATAACAGGTACACAACGCACTATAAAAACAAGTTAAAAGTATACTATTTCTTATTACTTTGTAACTACTGTTATGTACAATAGTACAAGTGCACTAACATAAGCAGTAAGCAAGTTGCTTACCTTTGCTAAGATTACACCCTATTAAACCTTTCATCCAATGTCTTAACAACCTAATCTTAAATTGCTTTCTTGTTAGGATAGAATAGTCCTTGCTATCTAAGCTATAAAATCTAACGCGTTGCTAAGCTA
Source organism: Ascochyta viciae (assembly GCA_004335155.1). Taxonomy (NCBI): domain Eukaryota; kingdom Fungi; phylum Ascomycota; class Dothideomycetes; order Pleosporales; family Didymellaceae; genus Ascochyta; species Ascochyta viciae. Next base: position 14,353 of record SATY01000219.1, on the reverse strand, counting down.
GCAACGCGCTGCTGCTATCTGTAACGTTCCTTAAAGGACCCTCTTACACCAACGCGCTAAAACCACCTCACAACGCAATTCCTATCCTAACTTATCCTAGCTTACTAGGGTGAAGAAGGACACAATTATACAATACATAAGAAAGCTTAACATGTAAGGCTTTGCCCCTACGCTTAGCAATGTACGTGAAATAGCTAATTAATTGCTAGCTGCCTGTTATAGTAGCTAGGTTAGGGAAATATAGGCTAGGAACCTTATACGCTAGAAGACTAAGATTAGGTCTTAGGTAAATAGACAGCGCAATTACTAGAGAGTCCTATGCAGCAACCTAGCTATTATTAGCCCCTAGTATAACCTTGTACGCAACGTTAGTGCTAAGTATAGTATCTTAGACAAAGATACCTACAACTTTAACAAGACTAGCTTCTAGATAGGTGTTAGGGGGTCTGTTAAAGTGGTAACTGCGTCTAAGAGGCGTCTTAGACCATTGCAGGTCCAGCCTAGCGACTATAAATAGGCGATGATGATTGCAGCAATCAACGCTATAGGGTAGTTTATCCTACCCTTTATTATCTTTAAAGCAAAGAACTACAACTAAGCCTTGTATTACAACCTAAAGGATTAGTAAATTAGTGTTAGCAAGAATAGCTAGACAACAAATAAACTAGGTCTAAAGTGGCTAAAGCACTATATCTAGCACACGACAGCCTAAATAGTAGGTAGCTACTAGCTGCTAATTATTAATAGCTACAAGAGCTACAAGTTGCTTGCCTTCTAGAATCTATATAAGAAGAGTAAGATTATCACTCTCTATATACCTTCTTACACCTTTCCTATCCTACAGCTACTTAATGTAAGGTGTTTTGCTCTATTAATTAATTAATTAATTAATTAATTAATTGATTAGATTAACGTCCTGTGTAAGTTGGAGACTATGTAAGACAAGAGTAGTTAGGCTACTCTAGTTGTTTAAGAATTGTTGCTGTATAGGTATAGTAAATTAGAGCTCTTAGTAATATAGTGAGGGCCTTTGCCTATAGTAGAGAAAAAAGAAATAGGGTAAAGTACTAGGAAATTAGTCTGTTGTCTATTGTAGGTACTACTTTCGTGTTCCTATATTTGTTTTTTAAATAAAAGCTAGGGTAGCTAGGATTCCTTAGCTTATATGAAGTAGTAGAGGCATTGTAAGCCTAGACCCTTTAAGGCTATTTCGTAGTATTTTGCGTTCGTTTTTATAGTGCTTGTAGCTAAGAAGTAGGTGTTGTGCTAATTGCCTATGTTTGCAGCTGCAGTTTAGGTTATGTGTTTTGCTAATACTATATAGGTAGTCTTTTAGGTTATCTATTATTCCTAGTTTGTTTGTGTGTTTACTGTAGCTTTATAAGCTATATATATTATACTATCTACTATATATGCTTCTTTATAGTTTATACACTTAGGAATAGTGTGTACACATGTCTTGCCTCTAGTATTACAAGTGTTGCACTCATAAAGTGCTATAGGGTGTTCTTTTAAGCAGATTTCGCAGACTGTGTTATAGAGGCATTTGCCTTCTATATAGCCAAAGCGTTGGCATTTTTAGCATTGTGTAGAGGGGGTTTAGATAAACTTCTCTGCTCTAATACTAGTGTCTAGCAAGTATAGCCTTTGCCTAATAGCAAGTTATGCTTCTCTTTCTGTTGCAAAGGCAATGCAAACAGACTCTTAGTGTTAGTTTTGTCTTATGTCTAAGCTAGTAATCTAAAAGGGGTTGCCTACAACCTTTAGGCCTTTTTTAATAGTAGTTATCTCTATTTTAAGTACTTAAAGGTCCTAGTCTGTAGCAAGAGAAGTAGGGATGTTGTAGATAATTACTTTGTGCTAGAGCTCTATAGGTAGGGCCTCTTTATAGGCAGTGATAGAAGGCCATATATCCTAGTTTTTAAGAAGGTATTTTGTAGTAAAGGTAGGTGTAGTAATAAGTATAATGTTTTTTCTTATACTTAGTGTAGCAGAAGTAATAACTAGGGATTAAACTCCTTTATCTGCAAACGCTTTGTTAAAAGCATTCTACATTTTAAGAGGGGTAAAGGTAGGTAGCTCTTGTTCTTAAGTTAAGACTAGCTAGTGGCTACTAAGAGAGTTCTTTATAGTAATAGTAGGTTGTTTTCTCTTATTTAAAACAGTCTGCTATTCTGTTTGCTTTAGGTTAGTAGAAGCAACAGAGGCATAGAATTAAGCTAGTAAAGTGTTGTTTATTCTAAGTAGAGGCGTAGGGTTTACAGTTGTAAAGGTAGGAGAAGTAGAGTTCTAGATACGTCTTACTCTAGATTTAATTGTCTTAGAGACAGATTCTAGGTTAGAGACTTAAGAAGCAAGAATAAAAAGGCCTTGTTTGTTTATTCTGTTGTTTTCTGTGTAGTCTCTAAAGATATTTAAAAGGTCTAGCAGGTCTGTTTGCATTTTGCTAGTAGTAGCAAGGGAGGAGGCTTAGATAACTATTATTCTAGCAATAGAGAGAGCTTTGTCTACTGTTTTAGCAGTAGGGGCTTAGGTAATAGGTCTTGTAGTAGCGTTGAATTGGAAAGGCAGGGGTCTTAGAGTAGCTAGAGTAGCAGGTCTGCTAGCAGGCCGCTTAGATAGAGCAGAAGGTGTAGGTCTTATAGTTTTATTGCTAGTAAAGAAGTAGGTGCTAAGTGCTGGTTGTTCCAAGGTTGCTCTAGGCAAGTAAGGGAGAGGCAGAGGAGTAGGCGTAGGAGGCAGCATCTCTCCTAATAGAGAGGGAGAGCTAGGGAGGCTGATTTCTATTGCCTCTTTATCTCTATTAGGTGGTGGTTCTGGTTCCATAGTCCTAGGGTCCTAGGGTCCTAGGGTCCTAGGTTGGTATCCTTCTCTTTTATAAAGAAATAACTAAGAAATAACTAGAAGAGAGCTTGTTTTTTTACAGGCAGAGGTACCTATTCTCTACCTACTTTGCAGGGCTGAAATACAAGGTAAAAAGGCTGTCTTAGTTTTACTATTCTTGTCTTAGACTTTGTTCTTACTGGCCTAACAAGTAGACCTCTAGGAATAGAGAGTAAGATTAGAAAGTAGAAAACTAAGTAAAGGCTTATTGCTATCTATTGTATAGACAGGTTAGATTTTTAGGTTTTTAGTGTTCTTGCAGATACGATCTTAGATAAGATAAGATTATCTAATAAACGTAGGGTGGTCTGTGATTGCTGAATTCGAAAATTTAAACAGGAGAGCAGCAGGATTACACCTAGCAGCGTAAGGCAATTAGATAGCTTAAGACTCTAAGATTTTCAGAAGAGTATATCCTAGATAGCTTAAGATAAATTCTAATAAGTTTAGGCTGTGCTAGGTCTTATTTTAGATTTTTTGTTTTTGGTGTGTGTGACTAGAAAACATTAGTTAGGCTTAAGAACAGGCAATCTCTTATATTAACTAAAAAAGAAAAACAGCACCTTAGCTAAAAGAGGGAGATAAAGTCTATCTGCTTACAAAGGATCTTTAAACACAAAAACTAACAAAAAAACTAGACTACATTAAAGTTAGACCCTTTTTAATTTCTTAGCAGATAACGTACTCTATAAGCAAGTTGCCTACACAGGCAAGTCGCCTACTTTTGCTAAGTCTCTACTAAACCTCACTCTATTATAGCCTAAAACACTACAAACTAGCGCTGCACAAGGCAAAACAAGCTATAATATTACTTAGAAACTACTTCTACATTATTCTTGCACGTTTGTGTGTTATGTCTAGTCTTACTACACTATCTACAGCGCCTTTAGGTTAGCTTAGCCCTATTAGCGCGCACCTACTTCTTTACCTTCTTACTATTACTACGCGCCCTAAACTCTGTTAGAGCTGTTAATTGCTAGCCCTCCTTAACTATTAGGGTCTCTTCTGCCTTAACTTGCTTTCTTTTGTGTAATTCCTGTTGTGTAGCTGCCTTATTTGCTACTTAAAGCTTAGCAATCTCTTGTTGCGCCAACACTAGCCTGTGCGCAATTATTGCTGCCCCCTTTAACACCTTCTTAAACGCTTTAACTATAGAGGTAGGTAAGCTATCTATATACCTCTAAATCCTTGTCTTTACAAGCGTTGATTGCGACCTAAGTTTAAGGGTGTTGCTTAGAGTTTGTGACTGTTAGAGCACATTGTTAATAGGTAGTAGTAGTAATAAAGTGCGCAGCTTTACATCAAGGCTGCTTATAACCTGTTCTAGGTTAAATAAGACTAGTCTAGCGCCTTAGAACCCTCTTTAGATGTTGCTAAGAGTAATCACAGTGTTGTAGGCGCGTATAAAGCATAGCAGGAACTTAGTCTTTGTAATATAGTTAATCTAGTTGCGCATAAGTATTTTAGCTTAGCGCCTATACACCTTCTTTAAAGTGGCAAAACAACCTACATTAAGAGGCTATATAAGGTGCAATAAGTAAGCAGGCAAATAAAGAGCAATAAACTTGCTATTTTTACAGTATTACTAGAATTTAAGAGAGTTGTAGCTCTTATAACTATTAATAATAAGTAAATAGTAAGTGCTAATAGTATGCTCCTTTGTATGCCTGTTAAAGTGCTTTATCTAGTCTAGACTAAGCTTGTTGGTAGTCTAGCCGTTATTAGAGACTCTAATAACCTAGTCTTAAGGCAGATACTCTTCTCTATACTAGGCAGAGAGGTAGTGATAGGCCTTGAAGATAAGGAAGGCTAGAATAGCCTATTCTTTGGCATTGATGCCTACTATAGCTGTAGCCCACTCCTAGTTGCCTAGCTAGACAGCCTTTAGCTAACCTTGTTGTTCTAAAGCTGTAACAACTGCTCTTAGGGAGATCTAGCCTATTATAAAGCCTGTCTTGTTAAAGTTGTATGTGTCTTTATCCTAGATGCTATACTTAGCTTTAACGTTAGCTACTAGGCTAAACTAGTCTTGCAGAACCTTAGGATCCTTACAAAGAGCTCTCTTGTAGTTATACTTATAATTAAACTTAACTTTAAGCTCTAGGTGTTGCTTAATAAACATACTAGGCTAGTTTGTGCTAATAGGGCCTAGATTGTGCTTAGCGCGCAAAGAATTGGCTATAGTAGCTACGTCTAAGAGCTAAAGGGAAAATCCTAGCAAGTCTAGCTTAAGAATATGTTTAATAATCACCTTCTTCTTGTTGTTGTCTAGCTTCTGTAAGTTGGCTGTAGAATTAGCATGTAAAGGTTGTTCTGTGTATTAGTTGCTTAGTGTCTTTTAAGGAACCTTGTAGATAGCTACAGCGCGTTGCTAAGAGAGAGTTACGTCTTATTTAAGAGCCTAGAGCGCAAGCTGTATCTAAGCTTCCTTTAACGCGTCTAAATAGTGGTGTTAAGGAGGCATTAGTGTAGGAAGGGTAGTTTAGTAGGGGCTTAGCAAAAGTAGGTAACTTGCCTGTGTAGGCGACTCGCCCGTAGAGTACGTTAAGCTTAGTTAACTCTAGACTTAATCTGCTCTAAGATGCAAAGATATACCTAGTGTTCTACATCTCCTTATTAGAACTAGCTAACTCTAGAATGCCTACCTAGCAGAACTTCTATTATCAAGCCAATAGCGAAGATAGATAAGAAGTTAAAAAAATAGTAACATAGAAGGGAAACGGCAACCAACAAAGGTAGCTAGTTAAATAGTTAGGATACCTAGACTTAGAAAACACATAGGAACTACTAACACATCTTAAGAGTTGCTACTAATTAGTACACAAGTACTATAGTTCGCTATAAACTCTTTAATCAAACTAAGAGCACTGTTACGATCCTAAGAAAGGGACCGCAAGGTGGGACTTTATCACCAATAATGCAAATAGGATTAGCGCAACGCTTAGCCTAGGATCACGTAATGTCCTACAAAGCCTATACACAAGTCTAAGCTAAGACTATAAGACAAGGTTATGTAATGTCTTACAATTCCTATATATGTTCTACGCTTCTTATAAGGCCCTCTATAGAACTTTGTAAGAAAACTATAAGATAACTTAAGACAACTTAAGTGTATAGATTATAGGAACATAACCCTTGTAGTTTGTGTTTAACTTTGTTAATTAACTTTGTTATTGGAATATCTTAACCTTGCTTGTAAAACAGATAGTCTACTCTATACTCTTCCTTGCAACTCTAGTCGCCACAGTCTTTAACTAGACAACTACCCCCTTAAGAACCCCTGCACGTACTTATCCCTAAGACCTAATTAAACGATTACTTATGGACTTTGTCTAAAGTGTGAAACTCAACAGGCACTCTAGGTAGCTAGCGAGGCATATATGCTGATAGACGCTATAGAATAATTAGAATTAGCTTCCTTAACTAGGTTTAACTTACCTGCTTTAACTATTCTATTTGCTAAACACAGTGCCTTTTGCTGCGCGTGTTTATTTGCCTGTTTTAAGATTTTCTTATTATGCAATAATTGCGCAATAACAGTTGCAAGGAGCAACTTGTCCTCTTTTACCTTCTTTTCATACTCCTTATAAGTCTTATCTAACAACAACTAAGACATGTTTATACATAGCTTGCTAGCCTTTATACATTTAGCACACTTTAGACCCTTTAGACTATCTAGCATAATGTAGCATTTGTAGCTACTAAAGAAATAGTAATTGCAAGGGACTTTAGCAGGTGTATTAGCTTAACAAATTTCTAATACAAGATAGATGTTGTAAGTATACAAGAACATCTTAACTTACAGGTTACTAGATGTAGAGATTATAGATTATATAAAACTCTAATAGGCAGTTACGTAGTTTAAGGACAAACTAAAGAAGAAGAGGGGATAGTGCTATAATCCTGTGCAGGGAAGCAGCATAGCAATAAGTAATAGCTAACTAGACCCTTAACTCCTCTCTAAAGGAATAACAAGTAGAGAAAGATAGAACACTAAGGGTTGTTACGTAACTACTTATTAACAAGCATAACACACCTAACTGCTTACTAACAAGCATAGTATAATATACTTATCTATAAGCACTCTTATGTATTTTATTAAACTAACTCTAGTTGTGTGTTAACAAGCATTATATCCTCTAAGTATATAGATTATAGGAACATAACCCTTATAGTTTGTGTTTAACTTTGTTAATTAACTTTATTATTAGAATATCTTAATCTTGCTTGCAAAACAGATAGTCTACTCTATACTCTTCTCTGCAACCCTAGTCGCTATAGTCTTTAACAAGACAACTACCTCCTTAAGAACCCCTGCACGTACTTGTCCCTAAGATCTAATTAAACGATTACTTACGGACTTTGTCTAAAGTGTGAAACTCAACAACTACTTAAAAAGCGCTAAAGAGACAGGCTAGTACTCTAAAACCTAAAAAGAGGTAGAACACTTAGGCAACTAACGTTTAATAGCTAATTTATACTTAAAAAAGCCTGTAGGTAAGGCTACTCTATACTTAGCAACAGGCACTTACTACCTGCGTAAGAAGGGGATAGAGACTAAGAAAAGAAGCTCTAACAGCTAGGGCTATTGCTTAGTTAAGCAATAGCTTACTAAACTAGGCAAAAAATTACACAATCTTTAGCAACAGTAGCTAATTACTGTGCTAAACAAAGGGAGAAGCCTAAGAGAAGAGCTTAATTTCAAGCTATTAGGTCTGCTATTAGATAAGGTAGACTTTATAAGCACAAAATAGCTGGAATTAGCAGGTAGAATATAGTATTATTTTGCCTCTCTCTCTGTCCTCCTACAGTCATCATGCGTTTCACTGCCATCCTCGCTGCCCTCGCCGTTACAGCAGCTGCAGCACCTGCGACATCTTCTTCTTCTCTGCAGGAAACTGCTGCAGCCCTGGGTAAGCATTGAACCTATCTTCTTTTTTGTTCATACTAGATCATTGTACAAACGAAGTTTCAAACTAACTATGGGTCCAAATGGATGCTCAAGCGGACGCTTGTGCCCACTATGATCAATACCAAACCTGCACAGCCAATTGTAGCCCTCTCGCTCCAGCCTTTGCATGCACCGTCAACTGCCTTATCGCGTACTGCAGCTAGGTTCTTGCACCGATCAAACGAAGTGGGGTTGATACTACAGGGCAGCCAGAGGGATCCTGACTTTCAGGATAAAGGATGCTTCTTGTGGCCGCCAATGTTAAACTCGATCAGCTTGACAGTCGTCTTCTTGGGCCATCTTTAGGGAGTTGAATCAATCTTTGGGCACACATGACCTGTCATGTGAAAGTTTGTACCTAGGGCCTGTAGAGAGGTCAGCCACTCTTTCTTTTTATACAGACAACAAAGCTAGTCACCAAACTCTCAGATAAGGATCTTGGTCGCCCTAAGTGAAGATTATGTCCCCTGGGTTAGGCCACCAGATGGGGTTTCACGTGTCTGATTTGTAGGAAGACACTTCTCTCTCAACAGCAGACTGTAGTACACATCTACCTTTTTCGAACGCTGTTTTCCCCAGATAAGTATTTTGTGCACTTTCCATGCTCAAGAAGCACAATCGTGCATTAAACAAACATCCCTGACCTGACCCCAACTCTCATAATGCCAGTCCGTCACGTACGCCTTTGTTGTGCCATTACCTCCATTGCTTGTAGCATAAGCGCCGACTAAGGAGCCAGTGAATCCCCAAGATACAATGTCTCCAGCCACAGTCGCAATGTGGTGCGGCCTTTCCGATTCATCAGCCGGCGTGGCACCAAACTCGTAATGCGTCTGATTGACGGTCTGTAGATGTAGCCTGATCGGCATAACACACCATGCTTCTGGTATAGGTACAATGACATCAGCTGGCACAGGCACAGACGAAACAGTATAGAAGTGGAAGTGTGGGGTTGGTTTGCCTTCTGTACTGTTTGCCGCGGGCAACATGGTGATTCCACAGCGTGCGTGGTGATTCTGCGATAGGAAGAGCGACATGCCAGCCTCTTCTCTATGCAACGTGGGTTCATAGTCAAAAACAAGGCTGTAGGTAAAGAGTGTACTGACTTGTCGTCGGCTGATAAACGTGATGCCACCTTGGCCTGGGGAGTTACCGTCAAGACCAGTAAGGTTGAGGTATGATGGCGCGAGGGCTAGCGTATTTGGTCGTGAGGTTGGCGAGATGATGTAGTTTCCGGATACAGGTGGGCGCCAGTAGACGAAGTATGGTGGCACCGAAGAGTTTGGTGGGAAGCTGAGATGAAATTCATCTGCATCGACGGTGGGTCTATAGTGACTGTTAGTAGTAAGCTGGAAGTTCAGTGACAGTAGACTTACCCATCGCCCATGAGTTCTTCTGACGGTTCAGGGGGTGACCATCCTCGCATATCACCGCGTGCAGGGTGTTGTAGCACAGGCCACGTGATGATATGAAAGGTGTGGAAGAAGTGATTCATTGTGGTAACTGTGAAGGTCGCAATCTATGCGCACACGTGCTGACTAAGATGAGCTGGCCAATCAGATCGCCGGCGAACACCACGACCCATTTTCCCATGTCACATTGTATAAGACCGTTTCACGTCCCAAAGGAAATTTGATCCACTCTGGTCCGGAGCGTACGGCCAAAGCAACGCCCCACCAACGCCCGATCATATCTTGGAAGAGGTCAGCATGGCCCACAGCCTGGACTGGAGAAATGATTAGCAATTATAGAGTTCGAAACATATTCCACGTACTTACAATACTCTGTTGTATTTGCATTTGTCAAGATGGGATTGGATGGATTTGGCTCGTATGGTCCGAACAGATCCTGCGACCGCGCAATGGTCTCCATATGCGTAAGTCGGAAAGATCAAGTAATGCCATCCGCCTTTCTTGAAAATGTGAGGACCTTCGGGAGCCTTTTATGTCTTCAGAGTTGATCTAAAGACTTCATGAGGAGGCTCGCTTACAATTCCGCCTGTCCCGTTCCACAGGTTTGTCCAGTTGCCCAGTACTGTGCCTGTCTCCAAGTCCACTCTTGCGAGATGTATGCCGTAACTAGAAATATCTTAGCCCGGAAGCGATAGTGATTGTCTTGAGAACTCACGCAACTTTCCATGCATGGCTCCCCACGATATGGGAATTTCCCTCGTCGTCCCAGTAAGGGCTGATGTCATAGCCTTCAAACGGAACGTGGACTGCATTGCTCCATTTGCTTTCGTCCCACAAATCAGATGTCGAGAAGATGATCTAAGAAGTACGGATCAGCAGAGCGCTTTAGTCGAGAGCTGAATCAAAACATGATGGCTGCCATACATTATACCATCTTGACGAATCGTTGGCCTCTTTTTTGTCCCACACCATAGTTGTCAAAAGGTAGAAAGTACCATTGTGCTCGCGAAGCGCTGGTGCCCAGATACCGCTAGTCGATCCAACGGATTGGCTGAGTTCGGGAAGCTGGCTCTCCCGATTCAGTGCATGACCTATGCTTGCGTAAGCCAGAAGGTACTGTATGCCGTGTCCCAGCAAACTTGAAACTCTTAGCAAGCACAAGACGTCTAGCAGATGCATTGCTCTACAGATGAAGCTCATCGTGTGGTTGTCTCCAGAAATTTTGGCAGCTGTGATTGCACCGCGAATGATGTAGCTTTAAAGCATTGAACGGAATTGCTGCGAGTCTTACCAATCAGTCTCCAGGTCGTCAAGTCTTTGCTCGCGTGAATGGGTATACCCGGAAAGACGTTGAATGTGCTTGAAGCACATTAAAATGTCTGATCAGGTCTGTGAAAGATGAAGCTCGGATCTGGGTGAAACTATTTGTTGTGAGCCATCTTTTCCTTAGCGACGATTTTTTGAACTTCGCCCCTGGCAGAATCGGGTTCTGGAAGATTGATGCCAAATCTGTTCGTACATAGAACAAGCCCAGCTGGATTGATGCGCGCAATGTAGAGATCTTGGGTGAAACCATCTTTCTTGGCAGTCGTTCTTACACCAAAACAATGACCTCTCAAGCTGATGCGGTCTAGATATTGAATCTTTACTCTTCATCTTGCTGGTACGAGTAACACACACTAAGACCGGTAAGGATTACCCACCGCTCCAGATATTCGTACCCACCGGCTAAATTAGCGACGACAGACGATCGTCAAGCGCGGGGTGCATGTAGAGCGGGGGTGATGTTGTGTTTGCTCGGAAGAAAGAGACCGAGAAGATGACGTCATTCGGCATGCTGTCGACTGGTCTATTCTTGTGATTGTTGAGAGACTTTGAGAGATAAACGATCAATAATTGAGAAAGAGAGATTAAATTCTTCTACTAATCTATTAGTTTAACCTGATCGTTTATATATCCTCAATCCGACGCTAGTAACTTAGCGCATCCAGATTCGGATCACAAAATTAGTAATCTAGATCAGATAATTACTAATCTAAGTAGTATTTACTGCGACACACCCCCTAGGCATGCTTTAATTAAGAAGTATAACTATAATAGCCATTATTGTGATTGCAAAGGTAGTGTTGTTATAAAATGTAAAGAATAATGTTAGAGTTTCCTATTACAGGTATAGAGCAAATGGGCTTGTTAACATGCGTTGCAAAACGCGTTTACACTCTAAATAATTACCTATCTGCGTAATTTCTCTTTCTCTCCTACTCCTAACTCTAATTTTTTGCTATAGTTAGCGCTTCTTAGTTTTGTTTATCTAATCTTTCTTATGTGTTGCAGTTGTTTTGCAATAGTTTAATTAAGCAATTTACACTCTATTTCTAGTAAACAACACAACAGTCTATGTATTAGGAGCAGGCCAACTTCGCTAGCTGCTGGCTTAGATAACAAGTCTAACAGTTCTAGTAATTCTGTTATCCCTTATAAGGATCCTAATTGTTGTTTAGGGTATAACCTAAACAAGATTAATTAGTCTTACAATCCTAGGTAAGTAGCTTCTTTAGTATACTAATTATTTTCTAACTAATTTGTAGCTTTTCTAGGCGCTAGAACTATAATTAGGCAGGTTCTAGATTAAGCTTTACGCTAATTAATCCGCCTATCTACAATCCTATGAATCCCTATAAGCAAAACCGCAAGAAGTCTAAGGATTAGCAGGTTAACTTTAAAGCTATTGCTCGCGAGGCCAGACCTATTCATATCCAGAAGAAGAGAAAAGCAAGGGTTTTTCCAGAGCTTAGTAAGTATTTAATCTAGATATTTAGTTATAAGGCTAAACTTTGTAGCAGAATCTGTGCGTTAATCTAACTGTAACTATACAGTATTACCTGTTGTAGATAAGAAGAAGAAGAAGACGCCCACAACAACGCTGTTAAAGCCAACCCTAAAGCTAAAGACTACTCTAAAGCCAAAGAGTACCCTAAATACTAGATTAAATAAGAAGTTAAAGGCCTCTATTCCTAGATTAGACACTTGCAAAGCAGTTTAGGTTCTATAAGTAATCCCTTATGCTTAGTGTGTACTAAGAAGACTTTAGAGTGTAGTAGCTGTTTATTATAATTAAAGGACAGCATCTAAGAGATGTGTTAAGTGTAGTACCTACACTTGTGTTTAAATGTAAGATTAGTTTTAGATACACCTAATTAGAGTTAATCTAACTAGAGTAGGGACGCAGGAACAACTAGACTCTAGTCTAAGTACAGTACTCTTTCTAGTAGTGATTAGGTATGTGATCCATTCTTAGCTTAATCTTTTAGGAGCAAGTGTTAACTTGAGTAGATTAATAAGGCTAAGCAGATAGGCAAGCAGATTAGGGATTAAGTTTCCCTAATTGCTAAGAACTGCTGTAAGACTAGAGCAGATCGTGAAGGACCTTACAACAGTCTATCCCTAGTAGTTAATCTATCTGTTCTAACGTACTATGCTCCTGCTCTTGCTCCTACTCCAATTCCTATAGCAACTTAACTAGTTGCTGATTAACATCTGCAAAGTGCCTATAATTAGATTGCTTAACATGCTGACGTTCTAGCTCCTAGTCATCAACCAGCGAATGTCCCACAATCCTAGTTTGTCTAAGTTAGGCATCAGCATCCCTAGGCTTCTCAACAGCAGGGTGAGACAGCTCCTTAACACTATCATCCTAAACATCACTAGCGGCTAGTACAATCTAGCGGGTTTGTTAGTTAATTACATAAGTATAGCTATAGATCACCTTGCCCTCACTGCTAGGATAATTAACAGGGAGGATATAAGGAGTTAAGCCACTAGGATAAGGATTAGAGCGATTATTAGTACTGCCTAACTAATTGTTCTCACAGTTACAGGGAGAGATTAGCTAGATATAGCTAGTCTAGATACTCTTGTCCTAGGGTGTTAGGTGATTACAGTTAAGGTTTGTTTAGATCCTAATCCTGCCCTCTAACTAGAGAAGAGATTCAAGCTTAGATTATCTATTATTTTGAGGATATCTTGGCTCTAGTTGATCAGCTTTAAAGCTAATAGGTATGCTGAGAGATATAGTCCGTCTTAAGAGGTTTAGATTAGCTTAATTATAGGATAATAATGGTTCTAGGTTCTATTTAAAATTAGCTATACTTGTACTTACAATTAAGCCTTCTATTCTAGTTCATTTATTAATCCCTTTGCATCTTTGAGATTTAAGAGTTTCTTAAAGTGATTAAACTCTTGTTTGCTTAGTGCCTTAGTTAATCTGTTAGCTAGCATTTAAGAAGTTTCTAGATAGCTAATCTTAAACAATCTATTTAAGTACTCCTATCTTAGCTACATGTTCTGTATATCTACGTGTCTAAGTTTAGTTATAATTCTCTTGTTTTTACTAACTACTAGCTAGATAGTTTGTTAATTATTACACTAAATAGTCTAGGTATAACCTATATCTAGCGTTATTTTGTTAAACAATTGCTGGATTGCTATTGTCTCTTTTGCTGTGTAGAATAGAGCGATCAGCTCTGCCTCTGTTGTAGAAGTAGTAACTGTAGATTGCCTAGCCGCTTTCTATAGGATTGGTCCTCTAAACAGGATAATTATGTATCTGTAAAAGGATCTTTAGGTTTCCAAATTATTAGCAAAGGATGCATCTCCACAGATAATAAGTTCTGGTCTAGGATAATCTCTAAATTGAATGCCTTGTGTTCTTGTCCTGTAGAGATATATAATCACTTAATTAATTGCCTTGTAGTAGTCTTTACTCAGGTTTGTTAGGAAGTGGGATAACTTTAATACTGCGAATAATACGTCTGGACAAAGCATAATAGCTGTATAAAGAGCTAATCCAACCTTTTCTTAATAAGACTTTACGTCTTGTTTAGTTGCCTCTCTAGGGTTTTTAATTAGCTTAGATGTAGATAGGGGGGTTTCTAGAAACAACCCCTTATCTAGGTTAAACTTCTTAGCGATCTTATTAATATACGTATTATAGAGTAACGTAATTAATCTTACTTCCCTATTTTAGATTACCCTAATCCCTAGGAACTACTGTACATCTCCTTAATCTTAGATTTTATACTTTAACGTGACTTTGCTCTAAAGGTCT
>SATY01000218.1:0-44315 GCA_004335155.1 Ascochyta viciae | reverse complement strand
CAGACATTTAGAAGGCCCTAAAGAAGAAGGAGCTAACAGACCCCTAAGACCTCCTCCTAGAGTTCCTAAAGGATAAGTTTAGAACATTTGTAAAGGAGGAAGCAGATAAGCTAGCGCCTTACTACAGTTCTAACATAGACTATATAATTAAACTAGTTAAGTAAGATAGTAAAACTGCAACAGTACTATAAGGACTGCTATATAATATATCCTATAAAGAGCTTCTAGTGCTACAACAACAGCTTACTAGCTACTTAGACAAGGGCTTTATCTAGGTTAGCAAATCTAGTGCTTCCGCCCTAGTGCTATTTATTAAAAAACTAGGCAAAGGCTTTTAGTTTTGTGTTAATTATTAAGGACTAAATGCAATTACTAAGAAGAACTAGTACCTATTGCCTTTAATCTACAAGACTCTCTTGCAGATATTAAAGGCATTATAGTTCACTAAGGTAGGCGTTATTTAAGCTATTCACAAGATTAGGATTGCTAAAGGGGATAAATAGAAGATAGTCTTCTAGACTAGATGTAGGCTCTATAAGTAGTTAGTAACACTATTTAGACTAGCTAATGCCCTAAGTACATTCTAACAGTACATTAACTAGGTCTTAAAGGAGTACCTAGACAAATAGTACTCTACCTACGTAGACAATGTATTAATCTACTCTAATAGTACCTAAGAGGAACACAAGGCCAAAGTTAAGGAAATTATCTAGAAATTAGAAGCTGTAGGGTTGCACCTTAATGTAGAGAAGAGCGAGTTCTCTATTAAGAAAACTAAGTACTTAGGATTTATTATTAAAGCTAGTAAGGGCATCTAGATAGATTCTGCAAAAGTTACTGCTATAAAGTTATAAAAACCTCTAAAGATAGTAAAGGGAATCTAGAGCTTCTTAGAGTTTGTAAACTTCTACTAATAGTTTATTAATTAGTTTTCTAGTATAGCAGAGCCCCTTACACGCCTAACAGGAAAAAACACAATCTTTAAATAGAAAGAACCCTAGCAGCAAACCTTTAATGCTATAAAGGCTATGTTTACTAGAGAACTAGCTCTCGCGAACTTTAACCTAGATCTAGAAATAGTGCTAGAGTGCAACATGTTAGGATAAGCAACAAGAGGAGTACTATTCTAATATAAGAAAGACAAGATACTTTATATAGTAGTATACTTCTTAGCTAAGAACTCTAAAGTAGAAGTAAACTACACTATTTACAATAAGGAAATACTAGTAGTAATTAAGTGCCTCTAGGAGTAGAGCACAGAACTAAAGTAGGTAAAAGAATTTATAGTTGTTACTAATTATAAAAGCTTAGAGTATTTCTACAAAGCTTAACTCCTCTTAGAAAGACATGTCTAATAGTTAAGTCTCCTTAGCTAGTTTAACCTTACCTTTGCCTATAGGCCTAGCAAGATTAACAACTATATAGATGCGCTTTTAAAAAAAAGAAAGACATTCCTCTGTCTACAGGAGATAAGAGGACTAAGACTAGATAGTTTTAACTATTAAAACTATTTACACAGGTAGTGAGGACTAACTTAAAAGATACCTCTGCTAGCAATATATAAGTTTTCTCTTTAGAACTATATAAAGTAGACTAACTCCTCTTTATAATACTCTATAATAAAGAACTGCGTACAGAGATACCTCTAACTAGAAACCTAGAGCTATACAACAATATTAAGAAATTTAAAATACTCTAAAGAAACACTGCTAAGAACAACAAGACTTACTAACTTACTAAGTTATCTATCTCTTTAAGAGCTAGGAAGTTTCCTGCATAGCTTAACCTTAAAGTCTCTCTTTCTAAGTGCTCTGTAAATAACAAAGACTAACTATGTTACTATAAGAGAGTATAGGTCCTAAGCTCTAATACTCTTAGAATAAGGATTATTAACAATGCCTATTATTCACTAATTGTAGGCTATTTAGGTTAAGAAAACATATGTGCAATCCTCTTTTAATCCTACTTCTAGCTAGAGATGTTAACTGCTCTACGCTAGTACATAGAGAACTGCAATATCTATAGAAGGACAAAGCTATAGAGGGAACTAAAGCAAGAACTTCTTAAACCTCTCTCCTTGCCTTATAGGATCTAGAAGGAAATCTCTATAGACTCTATAACAAACCTCCCTAAAAGCAATAACAACTGTAATCTTATAGTTGTTACACATAGACTTTCTAAGGATGTTATCCTAGTTCCCTTACTAGACCTATTAGTAAAAACAGTTACCTACGCATTTATATCTAACGTAGTAGCCTACTATTAGTTGCCTAATGCAATTGTGTCTAATTAAGGAACACAGTTCCTTAGCAAGTTCTAGTAGACAATGTGCTAACTGCTAAGGATTACACAAAGGCTCTCTACAGCCTTCTACTTCTAAACTAATAGAAGTACTAAGCGTATAAACTCTGTAGTAGAGGCCTACTTAAGAGCCTATATTAACTAGGCCTAGGATAATTAGGCTATATAGGTTATAGTAGCCTAGATTGCTATTAAAGGTTAGTTAGCTATATCTACTAGCTTTAGCTCTTTCTTCCTCTAGCATAGTTACAATGTAGACCTAGTCTAGATAGACCTAGACTTTATAGTAGAGTTATTGCACTAGCATGCAAGAGAACCTACTAGAGCTACAGCAAGCATAGTATAGAAGTTTATTAAAACAGTTAACTTTGTTAAAGCCTAGATAGCAGAGGCTTAGTAGATACAAGAACAGCAAGCTAACGTACACTAAAGGGAAGCCCCCTAACTAAAGGTTAGAGACAAAGTCTAGCTAAAGCTAGAAAACCACTTCTTAAACAGCTAAGCAAGTTAGAAGCTAGATTAGAAGAACTAGAAGTATATAGTTGTAGAAGTTATCTCTCTACACAATATTAAGCTAAACGTTAATAGTAAAATCTATCTTGTCTTCTATATTAACTAGCTTAAGTTGTGCCTACAGAACTCTCTTTATAGAATATTAAATAACAACCTCTAGCCTAGCCTCTTAATTATTACTAACAATAATAGCACGTCTTCTAAGGAATAGAAAGTTAACTCTATCTGTAGAGAACAATAGTCTAGAAGGGAGAGTAAGAGACGCAAATAGCTAAATACCTAGTACAATAGGAAGGCTATGCTAGTAAAACATAGGAAAGGGAAGACGTTTACAAGAACCTAGAGGCCTTAGACAGATAGTTATCTACAACTAGGGACAAGAGAGATAGGAATAGGAACTTGCCTCTAGGATTCTAGTTAGAATCCCTAGAGGGGCATAATTAGCTCTCTTACTTCTAACAGAAAAGAGAGGAGAGGAGCAGGAAGAGGAGACAGGTATAAGTAAAGAGGAGGGACACTAGTTATTAAGAAGATTATTTGTTGCATTAGCTTATTCTAAGGGATAGACTGCTCTAGATAGAGGCTATATTGTTATAATAAGAAAAGAGCTATAAGCCTAGGTATTATCTAGCTAGAGAAATCCTAAACGCTGTAGACAAGAGAAGACCTAAGCACTACCCTTAGCAGAACCTCTGCTACTACTATTGTTCTTGTTACCTCTAGCAGCGTTAATAATATCTTTAATAAGTATTTAAGCAAAGTTCTTATATCTAGTAGTAGTAGGGAGCTTAAGCTGTGTATAGAGGTTAGCCTTAAAGTAAGTAAAGTATGTAAGTAGTATTAAGTTAACAGTAAGCTATATTAAGCAAGCAATTAGCTAATATCCTAGAAAACAGGTAAGGAAAGAGGGAAATAACTTACTAAAGTCTTAACCTAGACTACTACCTTCTTAATAGTAACAGCAGTATGCTCTGCAAAGACTACAGCAGCAGAGAGATAAGCTATAACCTTATTAACCTTAGCCTTATACTTAGACTATTTAGTCTTATAACTAGTAACAGACAAGTAGGTGTTAGGCTAGAACGCAAGGTTAGTGTAACGTAGAAGGTTTTTATACTTCTTAAGGTCTGCCTAAATAGGCTTAATAACGTTTAGAAGCTTTGTAGAGTTGCCCTTAGCAAACTATAAGAAGATATAGTACTTGTTTAGAGTCTTCTAAGTCTTACGCAGAGTCTAGCAGATAATTAGCTAAAGGAGAGAACACTAAGCAATAAGAACTAGAAACTTACTTTGTAGCAATAAGCGTAGCTAAGAATGCAGTTAGTGTAGCTAGTAGAGTAGCTACTAGTAGTAAAGATACAGACCTAGCTAGCTAATGCATAGTTAACGCAGACCTTAGAATCTTTGTAGCTACTAGCATATTAAGTACATAGGGGCTACTTACTCTAACCCTTAGCCTAGTTATTAGCAGGAGCATTGTTAAAGGCTTTCTCAATCTCTTTATTCTTAAGGACAACATCTTCTGTTATAAGCTTTACCTTCTTAGCTAAGTAGGTGTTAGAAGGAGCAGGATCTGCAGAAGTAGCGCTGCAGGCCTAGGCAAAGTAAAAAAGTTAGTAAGTAAGTAGACTAGAAGGAGAGGGCAACTTACCTGCTTGCCTTGCGCCTTCTTAGTAGGGGAATGCAAAGCAGTAGGCAACTTAGGAGGCACTATTGTTAAGATTAAGTAGAGCAGAGTAGTAGAACAATTAGATAGTAGTAGAGTTATAAGAGAAAGGTGCGTAAGCTTAGAACATAGTGCAATAAAGAATATAGAAAGTAGAGAGTAGGTAATAGAGTTGTTTTAACTAAGACACGCGCTAATAAATAAAGAATAAGTAGAAGAGTACTATAATAGGCTAGGCCTAGGTGCTAGCTCCTTAGTGTACACTGCCTTAGCATTACTTTAGCTTATGCTCTTAGCATAGACTAGAGCCCTGCTACAGAGCTAACATGTCTAAAACAAGGTTATAAAAACTCTGCAACCTCTACCCTAGAGGTTGTTATCTATTAAATCCATCTTGTATTTTACTAGCAAATTTTCTTAGAGGTTAGCTCCTTACAGCTAGTAGCTTATCCTGCTACTTCTCTAGTACTAACAAGGTAGCAAGGTTCTAGAGTTTAGTCCTAACGTCTAATTAATCGTTGTTACTAGTATATAGCTTAATACTGTATTTACCTACACGCCTAGCAGCGTTATTAAACGTCTTGCTTATTAATCCTTATTTAGTAATTAAATCTAATTGCAAGGAGCTAACTTCTAAGAGAATTTGCTAGTAAAATACAAGATAGATTTAATAGAGAACAACCTCTAGGATAGAGGTTGCAGAGTTTTTATAAATCTATTTTAGATATATTAGCTCTGTAGTAGGGCTCTAGTCTATACTGCAGAGCGTAAGCTAGAGTACTGCTATAGCAGTAGTGTAAGCACAACCTAGAGTAGTGCTAAGGCAGTGTACACTAAGGAGCTAGCACCTAGGCCTAGCCTATTACAATAAGTATTCTAAGGTTCTACAGAGCTAGTTTAGCCTAGTAGCTAATACTAAAGCTAAATATAGCATCTAGGATAAAGATATATACAACTTTAATAAGATAGGCTTTATAATAGGCTAGATCTCCTTAGGAGCAGTTGTTACAGCTTTAGAACAACAAGGTTAGCTAAAAGCTATCTAGCTAGGCAACTAAGAGTAGGCTACAGCTATAGTAAGTCTTAATACTAAAGAATAGGCTATTCTAGCCTCCCTTATCTTTAAGGCCTATTACTACTTCTCTGCCTAGTACAAGGAAGAAGAACTGCCTTAAGACTAGGTTATTAGAGTCTCTAATAACAGCTAGACTACTAACAAGCTTAGTATAGACTAGATAAACTACTTTTATAGGCATATAAAGGAGCGTACTGTTAGTACCTACTATTTACTTATTATTAATAGTTATAAGAGCTACAACTCTCTTGAATTCTAGCAATACTGCAAGGATAACAAGATTATTGCTCTCTGTTTACGTCTTTACTTATTACACCTTATACAGCCCCTTAATGTAGGTTATTTTGCTACTTTAAAGAAGGCGTATAGACGCTAAGCTAAAGTACTTATACAGAACTAGATTAACTATACTACAAAGACAGAGTTTTTGCTATGCTTTATAAGCGTCTATAATGCTGTAATTACTTCTAAGAATATCTAGGGAGGGTTTAAAGGTGCTGGATTAGTCCTATCTAACCTAGACTAGGTTATAATAGCCCTTAATGTAAAGTTGTGCACTCTATTACTACTACTACCTATTAATAACAAGCTCTAGCAGTTGCAAACTCTAAGCAACACTCTTAAACTTAGGTTGCAATTAACGCTTATAAAGACAAGGATTTAGAGGCATATAGATAGTTTACCTACCTCTATAGTTAAGGCGTTTAAGAAGGTAGCAAAGAGGGTAGTAATAATTACATATAAGCTAGTGTTAGCGCAATAGGAGATTACTTAGCTTTAAGCTACTAATAAGGCAGCTATATAACAAAAATTACACAAAAGAAAGCAAGTTTAGGCAGAAGAGACTCTAACAGTTAAAGAAGGCTAGCTATTCAGAGCTCTTAAGGAGTTTAGGGCGCGTAGTAATAGAAAATAAGCAAAGAAGCAGGTGCGCGCTAAAGGAGGTAAGCCTTCCTAAAGGCACTGTAGACAGTATAATTAGATAGGATATAATGCATAAATGTGTAAGAAAGAAGTAGAATAGTTTCTAAATAGTATTATAGACTATACTGCACGTTGCAGCACTAAACTAGGTTAGTTTAGGCTATAATAGAGTAGTGTTTAGTAGGGACTTAGCAAATGTGTAACGGTCTAGGCAAGGCCTAGTAAAAGATATCTATTTCTTAACCATTTTGCTAAAAAGCAGCTACAAGACAACTAGATTAACTAGTTGTCTAGATAGATAATTAATATACTAGCTTAGAAGACTAAGCTATATAAGAGGCTAGCCTAAGCCCTAACGCCCTTTAGCTTCTCTAAGCTAGATAGGGCTAGACTCTTATAAAAAGTGTCTAACTTGCCTGTAAGGTACGTTAATAGGTATAAGTTTAGATTAATTAGAAAAGTACTAACCTTAATTATAGTATAGAGTTATGCTAAAATAGAAGGTATAATAAGTAATGTATATTGTTATAAGAGGCTTACTTAATAATAGCTTAGTATACGTAATATATACCTTGATAAAAACAGCGCAAGCTTTTAAATAAGCAAGTCTAATATACTTAACTTACTTAGAGAGTGTATTATAGTATTACTAAACGCTAGATCTACCTATAGAAAGCTTAGGTTACCTAGACCTACTCTACCTAAGGTTAGGCTAACTTACTAATAGATTTAAATCTCTTCTTACTTACACTATATATATAACAGGTTAATTATCTATATTAAGAATATTAACTAATTAACTAATAGGAGTAGAGAACGCTTAATAAGCATATAAATAGTAACTAGAGTAGACACCTATTTAAGAATTAATAATCTATCTCCTAGTTATTCTTAAGCTTGTTATCTAACAACAACTTTATAAATGTAAAACTTAGTTTTACGTTTCTTTTACTATTATACTATAGAGGAGAATACTGTAGCATCTAACAGTCTAGCTTCGAGGCTGCACTGTTCGCATTCGTCAAAGCGGAGTAGCTGCGGCTACAACGAAGAGAAGAAATTGTAAAGAATGTTGAAGATGAAGGATTTCGACATAAAGTCTTAGCAGTGCGAGGGAGGAATTCTGGTGTCAAAAATCTCATTGCTAAGACTCGGAAGGTTCGGGGGAACCTCGAGCAACCAACAGCAGGCACGGCTGCATGCTCGTGACTGATGTTCTTCAGGCCCCCGGCACACCCCACATCGCTGAATTACGCGATTCCTCCTTCTCTCTTAGTCTCCCAGCTACTTGCGCCAGGATGGTGCTGCTCTAAACCAAGGAAGTGGATTAACTCTCGGGAATGTTTTTAGCCCTATGGTGATCTAAGGATTTCTATAAACCTGGTCGCCAAGAGAGAGCTATTACAAAGGTATTAAGATGAGGGACATGAGCGAAGATACCCAATCACGGGCCAATTCAGAAGATCATGTTGGGTATCCACAATACGTCCTTATCGCCAGGCAAAACTACTTTTTCAGCGCGAGCTTAACTAAAGGTGCCCTTCTAAGCACACAGAGGTATCAAGTTTGTTGTATTATTGGCAATCAGTAACGAGGATATGGAAGGTTCGTACTAAGTCAACCAAGTGTGCTTAATTCCGAACTTCAGGAAGATCCCCAGCTTCTCTGACTCAACAGATTTAAGCACTTAGGTGGGGTAACGGAATGCCTAGAACTATCTATTGACACAAAATCGCTTCGCTCTATCGCCTCCTTGAACATGACCGAGCTACAGAATCCACCCAGCTATCTTGTGCTCACGGATCCAGCTCAAAATGTTCCCCCAGCTCGACGCCGTCGCCATTGCCCGTCTCTCCTTACACAACCCCGCCCAATTCAGCATCCAGCACTCCCAGACCCTTCACCGTTTAGTTCTCCTGCAGCACTGGAAGATCCCTAATGACTCTAAAATGTTGGAATTAGGATGCGGGCAAGGAGACTGCACAACTGTTCTCGCCAGTGCTGTGGGCAAAAAAGGAAGAGTGGTTGCAGTCGATCCGGCGGAATTGAATTATGGTGCGTCGCTTCACTTTCTACTACATTATCTGGCGAGCAGAGCACAGCGGACTGATGTATTCAGGTGCTCCATATACCCTTGGCCAAGCGCAGGATCACATATCGCAAAGCCCGCTGGGTGAACAGATTACCTGGGTACAACAGTCTCCCCTAGACTATCTCTCGTCCCTCCCCTCGAACGACAGCAAAGCTTTCGATGGGACAGTGCTTGCCCACTGCCTATGGTACTTTCCTTCTCCCTCGCTCATCTTTTCAACCTTCCGTGCCCTCAAGCACCACAGTAAGCGGCTCCTCCTTGCCGAGTGGTCATTGTTAGCCACTTGCCCCTCTGCTCAGCCTCACGTAATAGCTGCACTTACCCAGGCAGCGCTAGAGTGCCGTAAATCTAAGAGCGTATCCAACATCCGCACGGTCCTGGGACCAAAGCGCCTTACTGAGTTGGCTCTGGCTGCAGGGTGGCAGCTGGAAAGTGAGAGTCACTTGCAGGGTAACGAAGGGTTGTTGGACGGACAGTGGGAAGTATCTGCTTGTCTTTCTTCATCTTTTGAAAAAGAAGTAGAGAAGCATGTGAGTGACGAGAGGGAGCGTGGGGCTATTTTTGCGTTACGAGATGCATGTGAGGCAAGCTTGAAGGGTGTGCATGGGGGACTGGAGGGAGTTAGGGCGATGGATGTCTGGGTTGCAGGTTTTGTCTGAACTGGCAGGCCTTGCCACTTGTCCGGAGGATCTCAAGCCCAAAGTTTGGTCGCAGCCTCGTCCAGGCTCTACTGTTGGTGTTAATTTCAAACGATGATGAAAGAGCGAGGAGAAGTTGTTTGAGAATGTCTTAGACTCTAATATAGGCCGATGCTTTGACATGATTCTCTGACACGATGTTGCTCATGATGCGCAGAGCGTTTAATCCATAATGGTACTCAAAGTTTCTAACGATCTTGCTCAGTTCTTATGACACGCTTTAGTATGTACAGAGTTTCCAGTAAAAAATTTCAAACAACATATAAACCCTTCAATAAGCTTGTTCATCCTTCTACGTTGGCCAATTTTTCAAGAACTTCCATACTCATTTCTGCAGATACTATCAGTGACTGTTTGCTGTGAATGCAAAGTCACAAGTCACCGCTCCCCGGTCTACTGCTATGCAGTTAGCCTAGTTCTGTACCACTGCATAGGAGTGCTTGAATGTTGGTATGTCTGCCTGCATCTCAGGACCTTTACACAGACCGAGAGAAAGCCTCATCTGCGCAATTGCTTGCGCGGTCTACTAAAGCTCATCTTTCAAAATGGGCTCTTCCATGACAAAGACTAGTTGTGTTTTAGACTTGCTGTGCTTCAAGCGCTTCAATCAATGAAACTGGTATTATGAAGGAGCTTGTTGTTCTTGGGCTGCGGCCTGTTCATCACCCGCAATGAAGC
This sequence comes from Ascochyta viciae, assembly GCA_004335155.1. NCBI lineage: Eukaryota > Fungi > Ascomycota > Dothideomycetes > Pleosporales > Didymellaceae > Ascochyta > Ascochyta viciae. Next base: position 34,368 of record SATY01000218.1, on the reverse strand, counting down.
CGATCGATACTTTCAAAAAGCTGTTATTCTTCAGCGCTGCTCTGTACGCTATGCACGGCAGAGGTTCTCCAAACGAGCCATGTAAATGATTAGTGAATCCCATCAACGTCTTGGTCCTTTGGGTTTGACGGTTCTGTTTGGTTTCAGTCCATCATTCGCAACTTCACGGTTAGCGGATTTTAGGCCGCCCTCTGCTACAATTGTGAAGTGTGCCAAGCCCAAAGTCATCTTGGTTTATTACTACGGACATCGCAAATGGATGGCGTCGTCTGGTCGATACAGCCTAGAGAAAGTTACAATCTTGAGGAGCTCACTACGTTACGAAACAACCCCAGTAAACCCCTCTCACTGGAAATCGACTTTCTTGATATGATTTTTGGAGTCAAAGTCATTGGAAAAAACATTGCTACTACCACCTTGCAATATTTGAGGATTACACCAGTAGACAACAATGTCTTACCTCTCCGACTTACAGATTAAGGTGGTATCACATAAACGCTGCATTTCATTTGATAGATCAAGGTATCGCCTGTAACCAGTTTTGATCACCCAATTTTTGGAATCGTAAAGAGATACAACGGAGCCCTATGGCTGGCAGTACCTGTCCCATGGAGAAAGTTGAGATCGATGCTTAAATCAGGCTCATTCTGGGCGCAAACACCACAATCAAACGAACAAGTAAAACCAAACTAACTACGATTATTGTTGCGGAGAACGGCATAGATCCAGGTGGGCTCGACGACAGTCACCTTGGTTTTTACGAAAGCGCTTGGAACTCACAATGCGACATTGAATGCCTTCAATAAAGCAGTGGAGAACTGTCTTCGCCTGTTGACTCGTGTCATGCAGCCGTCTTGTAGACCCCACAACAAGTTGTGTTGTGTCCATGCTACAAACTGCTGAACAACAAAAACTTTGCTTCAAAATAACGTATTCTAAAAATACGAAGAGCTTAAGAGCCTATAGCCAGGGTCTCTCTTACAAGGTGTCTGGGCCTAGTGCTTGAGATTCGTAGCCGATTCGACATCGACTGCGTAGCTACGTTCAGCGTAGATGGCCTTGAGGTTGATCGGTGCATCACTTTTGTCTGACGCTCCGTCTTGCAGTCGCTCCCATTTGTCTTCCGCGCGCCCATGATGGACGGCAGACAAGCTGAATCCGATGTCGGTGGGGTTACGGAAATCGCTTCCTGGAGTCATGAATTTACTACCAGCTGATATGTGGCGCCGGCTGCTAGGGTCTGTGCTGCCATCGCTTCCTTTTCGAAAGAAATGGCGCAGCGAAGGTATCGATGAGGCGAAGCAGCCTATCCCAGTCTCAACGTTGGAACATAGAATAATATGGGAGACCCAGACTAAGGTGAAATAGGTCAGTGGCGTTTTGCACGATTGATGATCTTTTCTTACATGGAAGATTGGTTTGACTCTCGAACTTGTTGACGTAGGGAATCCGGACCATGGTGATGATCGAGGCTCTTCTTTGTGTTAGTGGCCGAGGACTGTGTCTCATCCTCTGAATCAGACTCACAAAGAAGCAAACGACAACAGCCCAAAGGCCTGGATCTTCGCTTGTCTTTTCATCTGGGTGTTCCACAAAATGACAGCAGGCACGATTACGAGAGCCATGTCAGTCAGGATGGTGGAGACCGTGGCAGTATGGGCGATGATTAAGAAGACATCGACTGGAGCACAGCTGCCTTGGCTACTGATGATCAATGCTGGTGTCCCTATTTGTTCAAGGTCAGTCCTTGTCGTGCTGGCAGCTTGTACAGGTAGTTCAACTAACACAATGAACGGACTGGCTGGCAGTAGAGCAAAGTTCCAAGAAACGTTACCAGAAACGATGCCCATGTTACTGCCAGAAGAACCCAAACAGTCGTTTTCAAGGACTTCTTTATCGAACCAATGGGCCGTATTGTGATGCACACAGATGATTTGACTGTTGCCAGAGCGACAACGTACAGCAAGATCCATATGACATAGTACTTGACAGCTTCAGCTTGCTGCCATGCATTCAGGTCTTCATTGAGCCTGCCGAGACCGACTAAACATCCATATATTGCCAGGCCGACAACAGGTATATATACGATCTGTTACATCGTGTTAGCAAGTCTGTTTTGTAGTCAGGTTCGTAACAACGAAAGTACCGTTCCAATCGTCATGAATGCATCGTCGAGGCCATATGTGCGTTTCTTCAGGCGGATGTACGTTCTCAAAGACACAGTGACGAGAGACAGACCAAGGAAGATGACTGAGATAACAATGATCGCAAGCGGTAAACCATCCGGGGTCATCAATCTCGCAGAGGGATCGACGTCGTTCGAAGGGGTCGACATCGTGGATTCGAAGCGGTCTCCAGCAACCAGAACGCACAATGATATTGGGACGATACCTGGGGAGAAGATTTCTACCTTGAACCATGTCGGCGAGAGAACATGATAGCACTAAGATGGGTTGGCCGATGTCAGCCGCAGTGATGAGATCTAGCGGGGAACGCTGAGTCGTCCCGGCGGGAACATCGACTAACTTGCTAAACAACTGGAGGAGAGTCAGTACCATACGCAGGGGAATTGACATGTGCCGTGTGTAGCGAGTAAGCAATGGCTAAGTATGCGCCGCCGTCGATTTTCGGGATAGATCTAGATGCGGGCTCATCTTACCTGACCCGCAGAGATCCATGCAAGATCGATGTGTTGAACCTTAACTCTCGAACTGAATGACTGCTTTGTAAACACGGGAAGCGATTGTCCTATGCGGTTGTTCTTAAGATCTCCAAGTGCGGGTCTGCCAGCGGGAAGCGCCTCCTTTACCACTGGCCCGGTAGCAAGCCGATGAAGATCTAGATCGACACTAGCAAAGAACGCGACAGGTGCCAACACTCGAACAGAGCATTTTTGAGTGCGTGTCTTGTGAAGATCGTGAATCATGAGGGAATGCATACTGTTGGGTCTCCTTTACAAATGAGTGTGAATATTGAGCCAGTTCTATTACGACGGCGCATGCAAGCGACAGAAGAAAAAGCGTATTTGGTTCCATTCTCCATCCATTTCGGGCTTCTTACGTCCCTCAAATTTGACTCCAAAGTTCCCAATATCTGCCCTTGTTCTTACATAACTCTGCGTGTTGTCCTCTCTCCACAATGCTCCCCTCGTGTAACACCAGAATTTGATCTGCATGCACGATGGTGCTCAAACGGTGTGCAATAACAATAACGACTTTCCCTTCTGTCAGCTTCTCCAGCGCATCTTTGATCTTTGCCTCCGTTACTGTGTCAACGGCACTTGTTGCCTCGTCCAACAGCACGACCGGCGCATTCTTCAACAATGCTCTGGCAATAGCTAGCCTTTGCGCTTCGCCACCCGACAGCTTGACACCGCGCTCGCCTACCTGAGTATTATAGTCATCAGCGTAACGCATGATCGTGTCATGAATAACTGCCACATGACAGGCGGCGTGTACTTCGTCATCAGTCGCTGTACTGCGTGCGTAGCGAACATTCTCCATGACCGACGTGTTGAAGAACATTGGGCTTTGTGGTACCATACTGATGCAGTCTCGCAGAGAGCTGAGTGTGGCGGTACGGACATTCTGACCTAATACACTGATACTGCCCGATGTAACATCGTGCAGCCGTAACAGCAATTTAAGGATTGAAGACTTGCCAGCGCCAGTCTGGCCAACAAGCGCCACGGTTTGGCCAGGCGAAGCAGTAAACGAGATATCACGAAGTGCGTAGCGACCTTCATCATACATAAAGGATACCTTATCGAAACGAATACCACCCTCGCATGCTGTAAGTTGCACTGCGTCAGGCGCATCCGTGATGGAAGGCTTGGTCTTCAGAAGAAGAAGTAATCTCTCTGCATCGACAAAGTCCCTCACCAACCATCGGAAAAGTTCGGTCAGGAACTTGAGCGGGTAGATAATGGAGTCCCAGTACGACAGGAAAAAAACAAAGTCTCCCGGCGATGCATCTCCGGCAGCGATGCGCTGAAGTATAAGATACGCAAGAGCAACGAATGTGACAGGTACTAGAAGCTCTACCAAAGCCTTGACCAGCGCTTGTCGTCCCTCAAATCGCGTCTTTGCTTTCATGTGATCGTTGACTGCGCTTGAGAACAACCCAGCTTCGCGTCGGAATTGGTTGAAATAAGTTACTGTATGCCAGCCCTGGACTGCCTGATGCATTTTCCGCGTCTCCAATCGCTCGGCTTTCGTCAATCTCCTTCTGTCTCCAGTCGTGATTCGTGATGATAATGTTTCTGCGACTAGGTATACAATTGACGCACCGAGGAAAACCATGGCCACAGCAGGGTTGAACTTTCGGTAAAAGATGACGCAAGCAACGATGACATCCACAACGGTTGGGGCAATTTCGATTATTATTGACTCGAGAACATTGCCCAGTGCCTCGCCTTGCTCAATGGCTTTCATGACTTCGGCTGAGTCTTGCGTAGAATGAAAATCGATTGATTGAGCCATGACATGATTGAAGGCAGCGTTGGTTATCTTTTTGTACGAGAACTGCTTGATGTGTATTTCGGACAATCGTTGCACAAAGCGGATACCGGATTCCCGTCGAGAATGTCCAGAAAAAAGAAAACAATAAGTTCCTTGGCCGGCGTAGCTCCAGAGATGACCTTGTCGGCGATTAAACCAAGCATGTGTGGAATCGCCACATGGAGAATTCGTCCTGAAATGATCGTGACGATGCAAACAACTAAACACAGCTGTACTTTCCCATCTCTTCGAGGGATCAGATAGGGCAGAAAGATGGTGAAGTCCTTCAGGTAGCCGAGCCAGCCTCCAGTCTCACGAAGTCGCTCAGCACGGGCTTCTAGTATTTCTTCATCATTGTCGTCGCTTCTGTCATCGCAGTCGTCCTCGTCTGCCTTGAAGTTCGAAAAATCTGTCTCGATAGTGGTAGGAAGAGCTGCTTCGAGTAGAGGATCGGTGTCTTGTATGCCTTTGCCAGGCGATCTCCAAAACCGGAGTGGCATCACTTAGGTTGGAGAGTTTGCACACCTTCCGGTTCTGGTCGAACACTTCTATATAGTGTGTCGTTCAGCACTGGGCAGAGAGCTAGATCCTCGGGAACACAATTGTGAACACCAATTAGGGCGTACGGTATGACTCATATCCACGTTGCTCTTCTAATTCGGTATACAAGATCTAATAGCGAAATTGTTTGGAAGAGAGGTATAGAGTGCTTGTGCACCGCCACAGACCCGGTACGTGCGGGATCTGAAAGGGCGGTGCGCCTTTTTGACCCAAGACTGGCGCCTAATCAACCTTAAGTAGGCTAGACCGATGATCAAGCGCTTGTTATTGCCATGTGAAACTCGGCCTCGATTCTGTCTTGGGTCTTTTGGACAAAGTGATTTTCGCAAAGCTTTTCTCAACTACCGCTGGTCTGTCATCCCAGTGCCCGCATCCTTGTATTTGGGCCTTGTGGTCGCGATGCGATAAACATTGTTGGCCTTTACCGTTTCTCCTGTATGTGGCTGTGGGTTGCCTATCGCAATTTCGGTAAGGTGGTTTGAGCCCGCTGTAGTGAGCGGCACGTTCTTTCGCAGCACAATCATCTCAAAGCTTGTTTGACATCCCCAAGTAGGTGGCCCGTAAGTTTCCTGTCGAACTACTTCATACCCTCTCTTTTTCCAGTACACGCCGTTGATGCACTCTGCTGCCAGAATCCAGAACGTCAAATGATCTTCCTCGGCTAACCGTCTTCCAGTTGTCGACAAGCCAGATTCCCTCGTTCGTGATACCAAAAATTGCTCCAGAAAGCTGTACATTTCCACAGCAAGACCTCGACGTAGGTATTGGGCACTGCCGTCGACAGCTACTGCTTTGATCTCCCACCCATCTTCGACTCCAGCGCCCTCCTTTTTCCAGCCCCCTTCCCATGGTACCGCAGCTGCGACAGCAACAACTTTTCTTCCCCCTGCATCGTTGTCGAAAATGGCAACCACAACGCCCTCTTGTCCGAGCATCTCGAAGTAGAGATCATTCGTTGGGAATCGCCTTCCCCGGGCCTGTCGCCATTTCACTGGATCCGCGAGCTTTGATCGATAAAAAGCATCGTTGACGAGATTGGTTATCTCATTTACTAGCTCTGGGTCATTTTTGAGGTCTGAAGGCGTGTATAAGGTAGGCGCAGACAATGCCGATGAACTCATCCTGGAGCATGTGTTGACTCGATCTTGCGGAACGTTCGTCGTATCTACCAGTTATAAAAACAACACACAATCATGAGAAGAGTACAATCTGGCAACATCTCGCAATTTGTTTCTTACGAATCGCGTTACTGACTCACGCTCTCCAAAAAGGGGACGCTAGCGCTAGCACCTGCCTGTTTTGATTGCTCCGATTACAAGCACTACAGAATTCTTTCTCGACTTCAGGATACTACTAAAATGCACCGCGCGTCCTTATTGAACTGTTCTTCGTATCTGTTTGTGAGATATTCCATGACCGTATTGTTGTCAACATTGCGAGACGAATTTTGCGATGCGAAATGAGAGCAAAGAATGCCATCGTCTTGTGATGATTGTGATTCCCAGGTGATGTGCAGTGGCAAACAGGGCTGCACGCTTCCTCAATAAGGAGTGCACTAAACTGATGATTTTAAACTTGCTGACCTCCTCCACGTCTTTGTAGTCATCTTGATTTTTTTTTTCGATGATTCCTAAAAGAGGGTACAACAATCAAAAAGTATCACAGTTCGGAGTGTACAAATTTTCTGAGTGCACAATCAATCTCTTGGACCCAATGTCTGTTAGGGTAGAGATTTACTCTTTGGTAGCGAGTCCTACTGCCTAGGACATGAAAAATTAGACACACTCCAGTCTCCTGCACAGAAAAATTACTGGTTCAAAACATTGAGCTTGCCAGAAATCAAGTTTCATTATAATGCCCCGACTCGAATATATCAATCATCATGAGCTCAAGGTAGCCCTAGAACATCACTCTAGGAAAAGGCTGGCTCCCGCTTCCTGCTCAGCGCCCTCCCATTCGACATCCCACAGGAAAATGTAGTCGTTCTCAATAAAGACCTTTCGGAGTTCAACATGCCCTACGTATCCGTTTTTCAAATTAGGGCTCAAGAGAGACAGCCGGCTTTCCTCCATTCCAGGGCTGCGAACCGAATAAGGAGATGGTAATTTCATCTCTTTCCTGTTGTGCTGCGTGAATTCGGAGAGAAGCTGGTTGTCTTTGACGGGCCCGATGAAGAATCGCGCGCGTGGATAGTTGTTTGTTCCAATGTGAGAGATCAGAAGCTTGGAAACTCTACCCGATATCACGTCCCGCAACCAATCTACCTGCCGATGTGTGAGCAGCTTCTGAAGCGTGTTCACATCAGCTGCCATCATGGTGTGTATGTCCATGTCCAAGCTGGTTGCCTCCCGTGACCTTGGTTCGTATTTGAAGTCGCATTTGAACTTCCGGTTGACAAGCCCCATCATCAGAAGCGGTACCAAATCGATTTGAACCTCTGTTTTGCTTAGGTCTTTCTTGTAGTACGTGTTTGTGAAGATGGTCATGCCTTCGGGTGCGAACCGAATGTCTGCAATCTTTCCGTTTTGGGTAGGGAAGAATGTTCTCAAGTATACCGGGACGTCTCTCCAGTCGATCGTGACATGAGCCCTCAAGCAGATTGGTCGATATTCATAGCGAAGTTGGCGGCAGGTCTGAGCGAGTGCTAGGGAAGGTACGACGCAGCATCTTTCTCCTAACCTAGGTAAAGATGCGAAAGCATAGATGCGATTCCGCACCTCTGGGCTCATGTCAGTAATGATTTAATGGCATAGGAGTCAGCAGTTGTAAATACCAGGCGGCAAATCCAAGAAGCTCTGGCAGAGGCTACTATCCTCCATCTGAGCCCCTCCTGTCTTTGGGTGTCGAAATTTGCGATTGCCCCGGACATAAACTCTGGTGTGGAAATGAAGTCGCTCCATGCTATCGACAAACCGAAGTACCCCCCAAGGCATAGCTACAAGCTTGCCGTGCCACGACGGTGTTTCGCGGCTTCAAATGCAAGTGAAAATATCTGTACGATTGCTATGTAGGCGGTTCGTGTGAAAAGATAAAAGCCAGCGCGATTTGGTGCACTCGACTTCCGCACGTTCTCCAGACCCTTGAGTAAAGGTGGCCACTTCAGCATTGCACGTTCAGGCCAGTGGCACTGAACCCTTACCCCTCTTTGATGACCGCTGTTCATGGCCAACAGCGGGGTCTATCAACGGCTGATAAGGGCATGTTGCTATTCTGGCTAGGCAAAGTATCGAGTATTGGTTCCGACAACCTGGAGTAGTGTCGTGAGTGCGTGACTGTATGGTCTACATGCGTCTGCTAAATACAACTTTGAGGTATGAGTGCCCTGGTCTTGAGCACACGAAGTTTGCTGAGTGCTTCAACCTACTGAACCCATCATGCAAGCCTTGGAAGTTGGAGATAAGAGTATTCACCTTTGCGCTCTTTTTTTGCTGCAACCTTAATAGATCTTGGAAACTGTGACCGTCTCTGAAGTGACGGGAGATGCACGGTATTTCTTAAACTTCGAGCATCATGGACATCAGGCCGCCAGGTCGGGAATTCGGTATCATGCGCTGTTAAATAACCAAACTTTTCCCTCGCAACTTCAACACATATTATCCATGCTCGCTAACCATATCCTCCAATAAATTGTTCTAGACTTAGATTCGTCAGGGGCTGCCTGCACCGTTCGTGACATCTCATGGCTGAAGAAAACAACCTTTGAAACACGAACCTGCGTGGTGATCAAGCTATGAAGATGATGAAGCCCTTGTTTTGGCCGCTCAAATGTGATCAGCAACATCTGGTTTGCGCATAAATGGTGCCATCGTTGGCTGACCCAGAACACAAATCAAAAAGCTTTACAGGGATTAGAACTGCTGCGACTCTTGGAATTATCTCTAGTGTATGCATATATGATATGGTCATCCGCTCTCGATATGGTGTACATGTTCGTCGATCTGTTTGGTGGTGAGTGTTTGCCAAACACGTTCGAATACGAAGTGGATTTCCACCCACAAGCGCACATGCAGAACATCTTCTATATGAAAGACAAGATGCTAATTATTATCTAGGTCGCAGCGAATATTGGCGATAGATTGACAGGCGCACGGACAAGGCCGTAAGCGACGTGTTTGACTTTGCATAAGAGCGACTTTTTCGTCAAGTTTCACATCATCAAATCGTACATCAACATGCTCAGAAACTCGCGACTGGGGAACCGATCTTCAAATCTTTACAAGCGATCAGGCGCAGATTTCTGGACTACAGCTTTCAGTCTGTCAATTTAGAAGCTGTGACCTTCGTGTGCGTCGTGCCGTGCTTGCCTGTCTTAAGCATCACAACTTCTTTACCCTAGGCCTTATCTCCACACCTCCACCTCTGGCCCCACAGCTCAGACTATACTGCCAACGCACGGCCGACTGTGAAGATACAAGCAAACCTCCATCGTTCTCTCATCTGCGCTCAACGTCTTTGCCAAGTGCTACTACGCAAAGTCACCTAAGCATGCTTCGTCCTCTTTACTGGCTAGGAAGGCTTGAGGTTCCACTTTGGACGACTGTTTCCAAGGTGACTGAGGATTGGTGCCCCACCTTGCTGAGAGAGATGAGCGCTTCGCGCTGGACGCAGTGCCGGCAGCTCACCTTCACCCTCCCTTTGATCGGTACTGGAGAGGTCAAATAGCTTCAATTACCCGCTATCGCTGCTACTCTGCCACTTCACCATAAAACTAACTTCTTGGACGCTCTTGCGCAATTCTACTCGCTTCGTATTTGCACAACACCATGGAGTGAGTTCTGACCCTTGTTTGCTTGCCTTTCAGGTTGATCGTATTGACACACGCAGCTACAAACGTGCAACGACTCCTCCGCCGTCAGTTGAGGCAGATGAGCAGATTCTTCTTGCGACTCCATCTACACCAGGCCCTGGACGAGATGCTCTTCCACGTGCCATGATTCCTCCTTCGCCGGGACTCTCACCCCCGAATCTTGGTGCCACGGCAGTACTATCAACTCGACGTCGAGCTCCCCTTGCCAACCGCAAGCACAGCCAGAGGGCAGGCGTCAAGAAGGTAGCGCCGAGGAAGAGAAAGCTCAAGGTCCCAATCTTCAAAAGCAAGATCGCTATCGCTGATGACAGGAAGGTGATTGGCTTCATGGACCTTCCTGGTGGTTTGTTATCCTCGTGCATGTCAGCTTCCTCTTGCTAACAGAAGGCAGAAATCCGTAACTTGATCTACTCTTTCACGTCTGAGAATCCTCGACAAGCCCTCCTTGTCCATCGTCCCCGCATCGCGTCGCTCCGCTCCTCTACTCGCCTCGATCGCCAACGCACTCTCGCATCTGACATCACGGACAAAGAACATGATGATGCTCTGCCCGTTGTCAGTCGTCATGGCCGCGTGGCTAGCAAGCGCAAGACTCAGAACGCTCTCCTCGCGCGCGAGACTAATCGACCGTTCTTTGGCCTAACTCAGGTCTGTCACTTCCTTCGACAGGAGTTTCGCCCGCTGTACATGCAGAAGCAGGAGATTGGGATGGACTTGGTCGACGTGGTGAAGTACCTGCAAACCTTCTACGCCGACGCGCCTGGTCAGCTGCAGAGCCTCTCGACAGCGACCGACCGCAAGGTCGACATGCCCTTCACAGGTAACCTCACAATCGCCGTGGGCGAGAAGATCAAGGAGCTGGAGAAGTCTGCTGATGGAGTGGATGTGTGGCCGCTGCTCGATCTCTGGGCGAACTCGTACAAGATTGAGGCTGGGTTTGGGCGGTACATGCAGGTTCGCTACAACGCCACCGCTGATGGAGAGGCCAAGGATCTGTGAGTACCTTTAGCTATAGGCTGTATCTTGTGTTTCATGACTGACATGTGCAGCTACCGTCTCTTTGGTCGCCGTGTGCAGCGCGACCGCCGCTGCTCCGGCATGAACACGGTGTGGCGAACGATCCTACGCACGCGTTCCCTGGCGGCCGTCAAGATCCATCGCAAGGCTATCTCAACCCCCCCAACTCTTCCTCGGCAGCTAGCTAGAGGTCTCGCTCCTGTTGTTGCTGGGTATCGACCTTACATCCACATCATGTTCCGTCGCGACGCTGCCGAAGCTTGGATGACCAAGGAGGTGTCTGTGGCTCCAGATGGCTGGCTGAAGGCGCGTGGCTTCGGCAGCATGGAGTACTTTGACGTCAAGGTTGGTATCGCACCTGCTTCCTCATAGACGTTTTGACAGCATCTTGTACAGCCCTTGCGTCAGGGTCAGGATAGGGAGTTGGTGGGGTTATGGAAGTCTGGCCATTGATTGGAGTTCTGCAAAGCGCAGGCATGGCATCGACAGCAGTGGGAAGGTGTGATTTGCTGGGAGGAAAGAAGCTGGCCACTATGAGATTATGATTCTATGAGACATGTCTTCATCTTGCAGGTAACAAATATTCAATACACTCTTCAGCGCTTGTAGATGTTTGCTGGTTCTTAGGCAAGTGTAGATTACAGTGGACGAAGGGGAAGTTGTTGTATGTGTTTGAAGTAAAAATAGTTCAACGGGCGTGAAATTTGGAGAAGTGATATGCTGGTAGGTTAGCCCGCTGTTTGCAGGGTACCAGGGACAAGGTGGGGATAGGGGTCCTGCCTATCAGGCCTAGCGTGATGTGTAGGGCACGTGCGTTGTGTGACATCATCCCCTCTTGTTGCATTCTTCATGCTGGCAGCCGACAGTCGTGCAGACTTTAGGACGGCGACGGAGATGCGCGTGAGCTGTTGGAGGAACTCGGTCCCGTCTGGGTGTTGTTGTTGACAGTCCCGGCGTGAAGCAGGCGGCAAATCCCTGTGGCGCGCATCCTAGGTGCAGCGCGCGTGTTGAGGTCATGCCTTGTCGTCCACCCGCTCAGCGTCCCGCGTTTTAGTGTAGAAAGTACAGCTAGCCATGTCCACATCATGCAACTGTTATATCGCGACACGTATAGAAGCTGCCACCGCACTTTGCTCCGGCCTCTGGATCCTTCATCACCCAAAGTCGAATCAGCGGAGCATGAACAGGGCCATTCTCAGACCATCTCCACCAGTGTGAGGTCATTGACAAGGATCGCAGCCAGCTGGTCGTGTTGTCCGCACGCGGTGCCTGCTATTCTGGGCGCAACGGGTTTTCTATAACTTGACGACATGTCGCAGACGCACTCCCGTCGCGTGTCGTTTGCTTCTACGACTCTCTCGCCTACCTACACCTTCGTCACGGCAAACACCGTTGCCAGCCGCTCGCACAATCGCTCCGAGTCTATCATGTCCAACAGGCCCAAGAGCATGCCCGACTTTTCCGCCCTCATGGACGCCTCGATGCCGCTGTTCGAGAGCAAGACGAATGCGCGGAGGAGCACTTCGCCTGAGAGAAGGTCGCCCGAGAGGACGTCGCCAGAGCGCGGCGAGAGGGCTGCGGGACACTCGCGCAAGAAGCCGAGCATGTCGCTGGCCCAAGGCCTGATCATCAACGGCGAGCTGCATCCGCCCAAGTCGCCCTACCGGCAGACGCACAGCCGAGGAGGCGACGACGGAGTGCTAAACGAGGCAGATAGTGGGGAGGAGAGCCTGTTCTACGCGTATGCGCTAAAGGTGGGTTTGGCCATGCACACAGACGGCAAATAGACTGACATAACCCTACAGAGCGACTACGCAAACTCTCCCCCTTACCTCCTCACCTTTGCTACCTCGGACGTTTGCGCACAGTGGTGGACTCTCGTGCAGCGCTCCTACCCCGACTCCACTCGTCCCGGCGCCCAGCTCTTCGTCCTCAAGACGGACGACATGCAGGCCATCCAAGACGACCCCAAGTTCTTAGAGCTGCGCAACAAGTGGTTCTTCACCTCCCAAGACCGCTCCAACTGCGCCACGCCCGTCATTCCGCTGCAGGGCGCCACCGGACACCTCGTCGCACGCGCACATCCGCCTCAGCCACTGCCGGCCGCCGAGAAGCCCGCAAGCACTGCCGTCGATAGCCTGGCCGAAAAGCTGGAGCGCCTGTCCTCCGTCGTCGAAAGCAGCGCCGAGCACATCCACGCCCTGTCCGTCGCCCAGTCCGCTGGCCTCCAGCGCATGCAGGAAATCAACGAGAGCAACAGCACCCAGATCAAGGCCCTGGCCGAGTCGCAGGCCAAACTGCAGTCCCTCATCGACCAGAATGCCTCACACTACATTGCCCTGTCCAACACTTCGTTCGAGTCCCATGAACAGGTCAAACACGTCCTGCAGGCCACCACCGCCCAGATACAGAGCTTGAGCGGCAGCCAGGCCCAGCTGGCACAGACGTGCAAAGCCATGATGCGCAGTATTGAATCCCTCGGCACCTCCGTCGAGCACATGAGCATCGCGACACCACCACCACCACCACCACCACCACCACCCGCCTCGGACGTGTCGAGCGTGCACTCCACCCCGCCACCGTCCTTCTCCAGCGCCATGGCCAACAGGATCAGCCCTGCGCCCAGGAAGCTGAACAGGCGCATTCGAGGGGTTTGGTATGAGTACGATAACAATACTGCCCCAACCGTGCATGGCGCGCCTAGGAAGCTCGCGCCTGCTCCTAACCTCAGCACGCCTCCAAAGACACCTACTACGCCAAGGACACCCAGGAAGCTCACCCAGACCTAGGCAAGGTATTCTGTCACGCAAAACCTCATCAACACAATATGGGTTGGAAGGGTATGCGTCTCGCTTCCCTGCCAGGGCTCCATAGGTCGCTCTAATCTCGATTCGCTTGTGGCCTGTTGCAATCACAATCCCAGCAATCTCCAGCTGGAAGAATGGTCCCTCTCGCAGCGATTGCCACATTGATGGCTAGGCAACTTGCATACGCTGTCTGATTCATCCAACTTGCAACCTTGCCTATGGAAGACTTAGCCTACGTTATAAGCGGCGATTCGTTCCCGCTCACAGAACTTGACTTGGATGATAAATCTTCAGCCTACGGGTGCCGTGACTTCAGTCACGAAGGCCTACACGGATGGACGAACAGGACAGCAAGTGCAAACGTCATGAAACGAGAAATTGTTAGGACAAGGAGTCGCGACACAGCAACGGTAAAGATAGAAGGCCGAGCGAGACGTATCGCGAACCTGTGTGTCTCTGGGCACCTTCGTGCAATGAACGCGAGGCGAGGCGCGGCTTGACTTCTGTACAGTCATTATCAGTAACCAGCCAAAACGCTGGGAAAAAGGAATCGCAGGACGGTAACATCCTCCATCTTCTCATCACTAAGCTATTCACAATATAAATCCCTTTACCAGCTAAGAGCATACCATGACCCCGTCTTCTAAATTATTGTTGAATTTTAGCTTGTGATGTTATATATCAGCGCTTCAAGTCCCTCCCTTGTCCGTTCTTCGCTCTCACTCAGTCCACCCCATCTATTTACATAACGTAACGTCGCGCAAAGCAACGTAACGCATAATATCCCACCTCCAAACAATGCGATGCAATTCAGATTCACGAAATGCTCTTGTGACCTCGTCATTGGACGGTGTTGTGCTAGGACGGGCTGGCTTGGGGGTTAGTGCAGATGCTTGGAGATGGTTAGAGAAGTAAAAGCAACGAAGACATCGAACACAACGAACCCACCCAAGATAACAATTACATAGTATCAACTCAAACCGCGTAGAGACTCTAAACACGTTACAAACCCACGCAAAACGCAACTGTGAATGCTTCCCCGTCCCTCGAAGCGTGTAGAGCTGTTTTGAATAAACGGAATTGGTAATTTACAGAGATCATGCCAAAGACGAGAGAGACGCAGGTCGAAATCTGAGGGGTCAAGTACGGCCACGACCTGTGTGGGTGGGGGAGTTTGTTTCTTGGTGTGCTGCAGAGTCGAGTAGCGTAGAGCAGAGCAGAGTAGAGTAGAGTAGAGCAGAGGAGACCACACCACAATCGACCCGGACGCGCGATTTAAAACTCACCTGCTGCGAAACTACTACACGGTACCTACCTACGATGCTACGCTGTGAGGGTGCTGAGACCGTGTGGTGCTGCTTCATCGTCGGTGTTGTACTCGTTCCATCTTCTGCTCCGTCATGTGCTGTTCCAGCTTACGTGCTAGGGAACTGATACTTTTCCTCGCTACAGTATGATGGGTTTGTAATCAAGGAACTAGGGAGTACTGCTTTCTTGTATCGTGGCGGCGGTGTCTTGGGTGCCGAATCACTGGATCGATAGGGCGGAAGACTAGGGGTGTTGTAGTGCCGGATCACGGGAGCTATAAGACATCGCGATTCGGCAAACGTACACTCATGAAGAATGGCAAAGTGGTGGGATCGTTGTGTTAGAGCTTTGCAAAGTGCAGATTTTGTAGAGGTGTGGTTGTATCCTACTGTCTATGTATGTGTTTATGGTATTCACGTCTAGGCCTTTTTCATTAGCATGCTCTTCACTTCCCACCCACACTCCCGGCTTCTACGTCTTCAGCCGCGACTTGTGCTTTCGCCTCTGTCTCGACACTCGGCTTCGTCTCCCGCTGCAGAGTAACCCTCTTGATCCCAAATGACGCCGCCAACCCCAGCGCCCCAACAACCGTGTAGCAAATCCACGTGCCCCTCAGCGCGCCCGTGAACCCTATCCTGACCACCTCTCTCTGCGCGACAGCAAGTCCCGCAACGGCACTCGCCTGGCTCACGGCCTCGCCGCCAGCAAGCTGCAGCGCAAATTCTCTGCTGACGCCTGCGTCAACGATACTGTCGAATTTGGTGGCCATGAGCGCCTGGAAGATGACTTGTCCAACCACCACCCCCACAGCGCCAGACAGCATACGCACGAACCCAAACGTCGCAGTGCCCACGGCCATATCTGCGTCGCGAATACGCGTCTGCAGTGCAATGAGCGGTGTATGGAATGTCGGCCCAAAGCCAGCTCCGATGAGCACCAGGAAGCCTATCGCTTTGCCGAGATCGAAGGAGGAGGTGAGCGATATCAATGCCCCGACACCGCAGGTCATGAGAAACAGCCCACCTTGCAGCCAGTCCATGAAGCGACCTGTTTTCTCGATGAAGTACCCCGACGCGAGACTTACGACCGTGAGGGGGATGGCGAGCGCAAGCATCAACACGCCGGTCGTGGAGGGGCTGCGACCGGCGACGATTTGGAAGTATAGCGGGACAAAGTAGGCGACTGAGTTGAAGACTAGCGCGTCGAAGGCGCATACGCCCAAAGCGCTGAGGTTGCTCGTATCGCGGAAGATGCGCAGCGGCATGATGGGCGAGCCGTTTCGTGAGCCTTCCCACCATTGTGTGAGTGGGAAGATGAGATATGCTACGGTGCCGAGGACGAGGAATACAATCACCATGGACGAGCTGTAGGATGTTGTGCCACCGGTTTGGAGGCCGACGAGCAACAGGATGGTGGCGATGAGGATGGTGAAGGTTCCGAGCCAGTCAATTGAGTACAGACCGGCCAGGAGTGGGGTTCGCGGGTTGTGAAGGTGCAAAGTAAAGTAGAGGAGGATGATAGAAAAGGAGACAATAGGCACTGGATGAGGTTAATTTATGCGAGTGTGGAGGTAGTCGTAAACTTACGGTTGATGTAAAAGCACCATCTCCAGCTGAGATTCTCTGCAAAGACACCTCCAAGAACAGGGCCCAGAGCCGATGCAACGGCCCAGACAGCGCCCACAGTTCCGAGGTAGAAGGAACGATCGCTGATTCATCATTAACAAACACTCATCCTCATGTATCCAGACAGACCACTTACCGAATACTGAACAAATCACTAACACAAACATACACCAACACCGTAACTCCACCTCCGCCCAGTCCCTGCACCGCACGTCCAGCAACAAGCATAACAGCATCGACGCTGACGGCGCACAGCACACTGCCGCCCAGGAAGATGGCGTTTGCCACGAGAATAACGGGCTTGCGGCCAAACACATCAGCCAGCGTGCCCCAGAATGGGATCGAAGAGGCGTTGGCGAGGAGGTAGGCAGATCCTGTCCATGCGTACAGTGAGTCTGGGATGTGGAAGGATTCGGAGATGGTGGGGAGTGCGGTGGGGATTAGCACTGTGTCCAGCGCGACGAGGAATATGGAGATGCAGAGCGCGGTGTAGGCTATCAGAATGGAGAAGGGTGGGCGGGAAGAGGTGGTTGTAGGGTTTTTTTCTGTAGTGGAGGGTGTTGATGGTTTCTCTGTCACGTCTTGCTGTGTCGCTTGTGCGGATTTGATGAACTCAACAGTCGAGTCGAGAGTGAGTGATGTGTGACGAGACGAGCGTTCCGAGGGCATGCAGCCGTGTCCAGCATGTTCAGGTCCCAGTCTCGAGGCATCGGTTGTCGAAGCCAGTGGTGCCGAAGCAAAGTCCATTGTCGATGTTCCTCGCGCCATCATGTGACTGATATCTAGTGACAGGAGAGGTAAGTGCGCCGAGGACTGCGGTGAATGCAACGAGACTTGCAATACCGACAGGTGTATATCAATACGCCGAGGTGTCGGTGATGTTGCAAGTGTGAATGGAGAATCAGCAACAGCGACGGGCCCTGGTTTATAGCGTTGCTCGCCTGAGGCAGGTGCTGATCCGCCTTCACCACGGATCTTGGAATATCTAGCTGAACTCGGAGTCACTCCGGTGTATATATGGTGCATACACGCTTATGCAGGCCATGGTCAGCCGAGCGAGAGCAAGGTTGTTCGGCAACCTCTTCACAGACACCCCTTGTTCACACAGCCTTCGATCCGCATGCAACGAACGTGCGCAGTTCCAAATCCTTCGTGCTTTCTCGAGATGAAAGAGGGCTATTGTGTTGGAAACAACAGTGCGGCGCAACAATAGCATCCGCACCTTTTCTTGAAACTAGAGACAAAAGATTATAAGTTGCCCCGACTGCGCCGCATTGGCACAGCTCCAAGGCTTTCCCACAGCGGACAGCATTGGAAACGACGAACTCCACCATAGCTCTAGAATACAACTTCGTCTGGGGATGAGACCCGCAGGTTAGCCTGACAAAATCCCGGGCCAACCAACAACGCCCAAGTTCCCTTCCGGCCGTCTTTGACGTAAAAGAATGACTACAATGCTGATGCAGGGCACAGTTCGGCTGAGCGAGTGTGCGGCGTGCGTTGTACCTGCATGTCAAAAGTGCTGAGGCAGAGCGAAACTCGCATGACGACGGAAGTATTGAGTGGGTAGCGATGTTCCAAATGCCGATAGGTCGTGAAAGGTTATTGACGAGCGCGCGTGCGACTCGATGCACGTTGCGAACTTCTCCCGCGTGCAGACTCGGCAGGCTATTGCTGTCGTGTAACTGAGTCCGAGGCTCAGCGATAGGGCTTGCGGTGCAGCGGTCTTGTAGATACAGCGTTGGGTTCAGGAATTTGCCGGGGCGCAGAGCCCTCAGCCTCAAATGTCAGACAATGTCTAAATAGCCGGCCCAGCTCGATGATGATATGTTGTTCTGACGTTGAAAATAGGTTCAACGTCGAACGCCAGCCCCGCTTGGCTGTTGTATGATTCCGGCCGAGCGCATATCGACGAGGTGATCAACCGCCCTAGTGCAGACCACGAGGCCTCGTGCCGCCCGCAGAGACGTGATGAACCATAGATGCCCTGCAGTTCAGCGCATGCCCACTCCACTTTGCAAGCTGGTAGCGGCATGAATCTTCGGTGGTACAAGTTCAAGCATCCTCGTTGACTTGCCGAAGCCGTAGTTCATCCGGGAGTCGACCATTGCAACTTTTGGCTCCCGCCTCGATGCTGACTGGATACTCGACCATTGCGAATACTTGGATGCAAAGCCCGCTGACTAGATGGAAAACCCTATTACCATGATGGCGAAGTGCACCAGCAGCCACGCCCACGGTTGGTCCATCTATCAGCAGCGGAGTAACCCAAGCCACACATCCCTGTCGCTGCATACTGTGTAACCTCTCACCCCAGCAAACGCAACTGCGCAGTCCTTGGCCTACAGAAATTGGTCTGTATGCAGCAGGTCCATAACGAATTGCGCTCCACGGATGCACTCGTCAGCTGCGAGTCGGACTGCACTAATCGAGGCACTCGAAGGAACGGTAGGATTGCGCGCGACTCCACCGCAAGCTTACCACGCCACACCATGCCATACTATGCCATGCCATGCGCCACAAGGGTTTCTCACCTCATCTCACCGCCTTATCGACAACCGAAGCTCGAGGCCCTGCCGCGCAACGTGCCGCAGCCAGGTACCTGCTCCCCGGTCCTCGAGGTCGCCGTCCACGAAATCCTCGCTTTTCGTGCGGACGATCTGCGTAACCTCGCACAGGGGCGTTCCGGCGAGCGGCTACCGACATGTCTGGCAACCCAGGGGGAAGGCGCTGGTGCACCGTAAGTGCTGCTCTCGTGGATCGCGGAGAGAAGAGAGGAGATGAGCGCAGATAAATTAAACTTTGTCGGAACGGGGAGACTGTCCGCTGCGTGATGCACTGTGCATAGGCAGCGAGTCCTGATAGTGGTTGATTCAACGACGAGTTCGTACATTGGAGATCCCCACAGACAGTTGTATGTCTCTCACCGCCCCGCCCCGCCCAAGCCTCGAGGCGTTTGACTCGAGGAAAGACCCGTTCTTCCGCGCTGATACTGAGACACGCCGCGAAGCCATGGTCAACGTTTACGAGGCCATGATGTATGTCTCACGGCGTAAGACTTGTCGAAAACGCTCTGAAACAGCACAAACGTGGTGGTGTCAGACCGAGACACGACCCTCGTCCCACTCGATCTGGCTTCTGCCCTCGCTTACGCTCTACTCGTTTGGATTTTGAGATGGAAATGTATGATCGCGCGGTATTTGGGGCTCTTCGGGTGTTATTGACCTGCTGGTCGCACGGTCACAAAGTACAGAGTACAGAGTTATGAGCCAGCCAGTCGGTGCAGCCAAGCTCTTTACGAGATAGAATCAATGATGCTAACAGAGACGGTTGCGCGCTATCTTGCTCACCGCTGCGTTGGAAGTATCGCGTAGGTCGTACGCCGATGTAATGGTATGATGGTGGTCGTGGGTCAAGGACTCGATGACGAATGTTGGGGAAGGGGCGTCGCACGGGCCTGGTACGCGTGCGGAAGTTCGTTTCTTTTGACCAGACGCCTGTTGTGCAAGACAGTGTTTCAACATGTTGTCTAACATAGAACGACTATACTTGCTGTCTACAACATTTATAATGTTATAAATTAAGTTCTGTTTTAGCTCTACCGTTTGCTACAGTATAGGTTTTATAGAGCTACGTGTGCGGAGAGTTTTGGCGTATGTAACGGTGTTCGGCCATAAGAAACGGGCCTCTTCGTACTCAACACGAGAGCATAATCTGCAATCAATGTAAGCGCTGTGGCCTCGAGTTGGAGAGCCAAAATATGGAACGTAGTTGATTCAAAACACAGATAGTGCAAGATCTACTCTTCCTTATTTCTCTCCTTCTCCGCCTCCCGCTCTCTATACGCTGCATTACCATTAACGCTGCTCTCCTCACTTCCCGCGCTCTCCTCATCCCTCTTCTTATCCTGCGCAATATCCGGGGCCGGTGCGAACTTGCTCTTCGCCCTGATCTTCTTACCGTAAAGGTAAAAGAAGATCGGCATAGGGGCGAGCAAAACGGCGACACACCCAATAAGTGTGCTCGCCCACTGGATACCCATGCCCTGGAACATCTGAGTTGCGAAAAGTGGGAAGATGCCACCGAAGATAGAGCGCATGAAAGTGTTTGCAGCAATGGCGGAGGCGGCAAACATGAGGTAGGCGTCTACGATGTAGTTGAGCAGTGAGAGGAAAATGCTGAAGATGCCGAAACCGGTGAAAAGACCGGAAAGAACTGGCACGATCCAAGGGACGGTACCAGAATGGCCTGTCCAGCCAAACCTGACTCTGTTAGCAGTGGCTTCACGCGAGTAAGAGGTGATAGGACGTACCAGAACAGACCACCGGAGAAGAGCACACCTCCAACCATGGAAATAGGTAGGCGCCATTCTGGCACGGGTATGTTATTGTTGGCCTTGAGTTTCTTGACGTAACGTGGGTTAGTCAAGACAACAACGACAAAGGCGATAAGCTCGCCGGTGATCATGCCAAAGTAAGCGAGGCCAGAGACACCGGACGACCAGCCGTAGACGCCTTGGAAGACGAGAGCGTACGCTGTGAGGACTGCTTATTATTAGTACACGTTATTATATGAGTCGAGCAAGACTTACACAGATATAACAGCCCGTAGATGAAGCTCATGTAGATGGTGATGAGCAACACAATTGGCTCGGTAAACAAGATGCGCATGGGCCTGCTGACGTTTTTGACTATCAGCTCCTTGAAATCGACCTCGATCTCTTCCTGCTTGGCGTGGATGCCCCAGTTCTTCGTTCTGCGTCGCAGCTCCGAGGCTTTGTTGATCAGTACAACTGGTGGATACGTCTCCTCGAGGAAGAATAGCAAGAGGCCGAATGTAAGGAAGCCCATGAAAGAGCTGATGTACATGGTCCATCGCCAGCCCAGGTAGCTTTCTGTGATGAATCCACCAATGAAGGGAGCCATCAACGGCCCCATAAACACAGTGGCGGAGAATACAGCAACGGCAAGACCACGCAGCTCGTTGCTAAACATGTCTGCGAAGACTGCGGCCACAATAGCGAGAGGCGAGGATCCGCACAAACCAGCAAAGAATCGACATATCATAACTGTCTGGATGTCCTTGGCCACGGCAACAGCGATTGTAAAGATGGAGAAGCCAAATGCGGCGATGACAAGCGGTGGGCGGCGGCCGTACAGCTCGGAAATGGGAGCCCACATAAGCGGCCCAAAGGCATAACTAGAGCTGCGTTAGATGCTTCTTCTTCACAACCACATTCGTTCCACTTACCCAAAGACAAACAAACTCGTACCGAGCGTTCCTACTTCACGCCCAACGCCAAATTCTACAGCAACCGGCCCAGTGGCGCTGGAGAAGATAGAAGAGCCCATGCTCGCACTCAGGGCGTCAAAGGCCAGCATGACGCCCATGGTGAGCTTCTTCTTCATGGGCCAGTTCTGGGCGTGCATGGGGTCGTCATGGCCGTCGAACTCGACGACGTACTCCTCGCGCTCGGGCAGCGGCGGGGGGAAGGGCTTGCCGGCGCCGATACTGGGCAGCGGCTTTTCGGTGCGGCGGCGTGTGAGGGTGCGCTCGAGGCGCGAGGGCACGTGAGAGGCGCCCACGGTGCCGGCATGTTGGCTGCGATGGGTCTCAATGCGCGTGAGGGCGACGGGATGGCGCTCGGTGGGGTGGCGCTGCAGGATGGTGCCGCTGGACTGCTGCGTCGAGTCGGTGAAGCCTCGCGGGCGGGTGTGAGTGTTGTTGTTGGTGTTGGTTGAGCGGGCGGTGCGGATCTCCTCGAGGCGTGCGCCCTGTGCTGTCGAGCGCGAGCTGGCCGAGCTGGATGTCGATGTCGATGACGATGTGGTCTGGCGCGACAAAGGCGCCTCCTCCTCCTCTTCAATCTTTGCGCTCATGGGCGATGCGAGCGGCTCTGTGTAGGTGGCTGTGGCCTCGTGAGCGGGCTCTTCAGCCACAGACCGCCCAATCGCCTCTGCATTGCGTACAATCTCGTCGTAGGTTGGGTCGCGGCCGTGGCGCTCATAATATTCGCGGCGAAACTGGCGGTTGGGGTCCCATTGTGTGAAGCGATCGGGCGATGCGTCCGCCTCGTTGCGCAGAATCACGAGATCTGAGTCCTGCATGGTGATGGCAGTCCCGTCTCTTGCGCTGCTGTTACTGTTGGTGTTGCTGTTGCTAAATGACTGCAACACTACAATACTGTAACGCCTGCCAAATAAACAAAGCCGCAATCGATTCTGCGGCGCTGACGTCGCTGTCTGGTAAATGCGTGCGTACTAATGCGCGCCGGTGCCTCGTAGTCTGTTGCTTGTCGGAACGCGGATGCGGTAATTTGCGACTTCTTCGCTGTGTCAATTGTTGTCGCTGCGCAATGAACTTCTCTGCGCAAAACAGCACGGCCCTCACTCTCTATAGCCTCCATGCTGCCAGTGGCGCTTTGTGTCGGCGTTGCAAAGTTTTTTCTTGTTTGCGACCCAACGTGCACCCAGCAACAACGTCGCCATCTGATCGCCACAGCTGCAAACCCGCAGCTCCACCGTCATCGTCGTGCCGAACTCCCTGAGTAAGCCGTGAGCCATGCAAAAGCCGGTAAGACGTTGGCCGGCATTTTCTCCTCGCCTTGCGATTGGCGCACAATGTGAGCGAAAAGTCGAGCTTCGACGCCACAACAGAGTTCGTCCACTACGTCACCACGCTAGCAGCTATGCAAAGTAAGTCTTCAGAACGGTCCGATGCAATCGCGACCGATCTTGGCCTGAGAATCAAATCGGCTTTTGATCATATTTTCAGCACTGCTACCTAGGTCAACACTTACCCTGTGTTTTCGCATCTATTTGTGAGCAGTCGATGCGTGGGCGTAAAAGCTTCCAGGATTAATCACAGTGTGACAAACAAACTTGACTCGTTGCCATCTTCTCCATACGACCGATGACCAATTCTTGTGGAGCAGAAAATCAGGGTAAAATGAAGAACAGGAAGATCTGGGGTGAATCATCTATCTTGGCTTCAGAGTTCTTAGCGTATATTGCAACATAGTCAAGGTCAAAGTCAAGAGGAAGCTAGCCTGAGGTTGGCTTACAAAACCGACTTCTGGACCATCTCCTGTAGATTGTGGTGGATAAAAGCGATTGAACTGTTCTCAATAAGAGCGAACTCCAGTACAAGCATATCAGCAGTTTGCGGCAGACTGACACATTGAGCGTATACGACTCGTATAAGCATTTTACGTGCGATTCACCGGCCTTTCACAGTGACGACCTGGCGCGTTTCTTGCGGTTTGATTGATCTTGGCAGAACTCATCTGTATTAAGCCCAAGTCACTGCAATGTTCTGTGAATCGATAGATTGTGACCTAACGCTGGTACTCACAAGGTAGACTCGATAGCTTGCAAGTGTAAATGGCAATGAGACCGGATGCCATATGAGAGCAACAGAGATCCAAGTTCGACGACGTCGAGCACGATGCTGCTGCTCACCAGGCTGGAGAGGGGTTTCACAGGCATGAATGCGCAAGAAGATTAGCGCGCGTGAGTTTTCTGGACCATCTCCAAAAGCAACAACTGTAGCAGGCTCAGAGTGTCTCAACACGTCATAAGAACTGTCGCGCATCCAAGCAAGTTCTGCTTTCGGGAGGTGGACAACCTTGACAAACGATGAAGCGGTTCAGTCATGATCACTGTACGGTGCGAAGGCTCTTGCTCTGCAATGATTCTACCAAATTTACACACCAACATTCCTTACCAGCCTCCAATTGAATTCCGTGAGATGTCTCATCCATGTTGCTATAATGTGCAAATATCAAAGCCAAAGGCAACAGCAGACTAATAGAGTATAAATTATAGTCGAATGCTGTTGTTGGGTAGAAACGAAGAGGGAAGGTGAGCCGAGTCCCTGCCAACCCCACACCACCCCACCTCAACCTCAAACTGCCCCGCCATCGGACGACAGTCGCCCTTACCAGCTCCGCAACACCAAGCAGCTGTTGGCAGACATCGTGTCGGTGACGTCGCCGACTCGTGGCGTTGGCCGCATGTCTTAAGAGCCGCATGCCAATCCCAGCAGACCCTTTCATGTACTTTTTCACTCGGTTCAATTTCCTCACCCTTGTTTACACACAAGACATATAATCTCCTGCTTTGCATCAACTCAGTTGTAACACACTCTTGCAACCCAGTTGAAGTCCTAAAACACAGACAACATGTCTATGTCAATCGACGAATGCCAGACGCCGCGGCCCGGCTTCCCTAAGCCAGTGCCTTCAGGCCCAGCAAACGTTCTCGAGCAGTTCAGCATGAAGGGCAAAGTCATCGTCGTCACTGGCGCTGCGGAGGGCATTGGTGGTGCTGTTGCTGATGCCATGGCCGAAGCAGGAGGAGACGTTGCGCTCTGGTACAATTCGTATGTCACTTCTCAGCCATGACAGAATGTGGAGCTAACGCGTCCAGAAACCCCGAGGCGGAAAAGCGCGCCGAGCGCCTCACAAAAGAGCACTCGGTCAAGACGAAAGCATACAGCGTCAACGTCACCGACGCAGAGGCCGTCAAGTCGACCCTCGACAAAGTCGTTGCTGAGTTTGGCAAAGTCGATGTCTTCGTCGCCAACGCAGGAACCGGCGATTCGCAGCCCCTTCTCGAGCAGTCTCTGGATGCCTACCGCAACCTCATGGCCGTCAACGTCGACGGGCCCGTCTACTGCGCCAAGTATGCCGGCGCAATCTTCAAGGCTCAAGGATTTGGCAACTTGATCATTACCGGTTCCATCTCTTCACACATTGTCAACGTTCCTGTTGATCAGCCCATCTACAACGGCTCCAAGGCTTTCATCACACACATGGGCAAGTCTCTAGCGCGAGAGTGGAGAGACTTTGCGCGTGTCAACATCGTCAGCCCGGGCTTCTTCGATACTAAGATGGGTGCCGGGCCGAAGGTTATCACGGAAGGATTGCGGATGATTCCCCTGGGGCGACAGGGTGATACACGGGAGATCAAGGGTGTGTTCCTGTTCCTTGCGAGTAACGCATCCAGCTACGTTACAGGAAGTGATTACCTGATCGACGGTGGGTATGTACTGCCGTAGACGAAGAAGTGTCCATCTAGCGAAGTTAACATCAATCAAATAAATATTTACAGCAGCCGATGCATCGCTGAGGTAGACCAGTGACGCTGTAAAGATCTTCAGAGACGTGGATAGGCCGACACGGCGGGCCTTCATTCACTCCAGCGCTAACACGCCCCTGTTCCCGGTATAGAAACGCCGCAAATCCCGCCATTAGTTCCCACCTCTTCCTGAACCTGCACACCCACAACACACAAACAACAGTACACGATATGGCGTAAGTTATCCACGGTAGACAACGTATCCATCCTTGAAGTCACTGATGTCGGTATAGATCTAATCAATTTGCCACCAAAACAGCCTTGCTCGACAGTTCCACCAACTCAGCCAATCCGAAAGAGCAGGACTCAATGTTGCTTGCTTTACCAGGCGGTGGGATCTCTTTGTCTGGTAGTCTTAAATGAATACTAATTGAGTACAGAGATACGCAACTACATCTACGACTACGTCGTAATATACTCGCATCAACGGAGTCTTGGTCGCCCCCCAGTGCGCCTACCACCCACACTCAGGAACATGTCATACCTGAAAAGCCTCACGCAGGTGTGCGCACAAATACGTCACGAGACGCTGTTTCTATACTCGAAGCGACAAGTCCAGGTCCCATTCGAGAAATTGGACCTCTACCTTGATACGTTTGTCTATTCCCAGCCTATCAGGAGAAAATCAGAACATTGCGCGGCCATGGTCATCGACTTCCAGAGCCGAAACAAGTTCGATCCTGGGTTTGACCTCTTGCCACTCATGCAGCTCAGCCTTGGATCCAAAGACGTCTCTATCGACGCAGTGTGCCATTGGGAAGTCCGTTGGGCGTACGACCTCCGTTACATAACTGCTTCCGCCATTAGATCTACAAAAAGACAACTCACCTGTCTTGGAGAAGCGATTCGGTCCTATTGGCTGTTTGAAGGCCTCCGACATGTATACGTGCGCTCAGTTGGTATCAACATTCCGGGAGTCGAATTAGTTGTTGAGGATGACCATGCAAAGTCCTGGATGACGATCGAAGAAGGGCCGAAGCGGCTGCTAAAGTTCTTGGGCTGGTCTTCGTTCGAAGACGCTCCATACCCTGTCACTATACGTAGATGACGTAGATTGGGCGGTTTTGGCATCGTCTTTGTTGTAAGTGAGCATCAGACACCATGGGGAATACGTGGGGTGCCTGTACACAATCAGGCTGAGGAGTACCAGAGAGTGGTCAAGGCGGTCAAACGGACCTTGGAGCTACAGCTATGCGAGAGACCGATCTTGGATTGGGCAACCCCCAAAAATAATGTAAAGAGGGTAGTAATACGAGCATGATCAGGATGCACACCGGCGATTCGTTTCGCTAGTCTTTGCCAGCAATGTCATCTCCCTTTCAATTTATGCTTGAGGTCGCCAGAAAAAAAACCACGGCTTGTTGATTGATATGTTACTGAGCTTCAGTAGCAACTCCGCTATGGTAGCAAATTCGAAGACGGACCGACGAGCAAATAAGCCGTAACAAGCAACCGCCAAGCAATCTTTCTGGGTTGTTCCTAGTGCTTGTACCAAAAAATCCCATGCTGGACACTATCAGAATGCCGCCGTTATCTCTACATGGTGGTGACATGGTCTTTGCCTCCGTTGCTGTGTTCAATGTTGTACAGTTTGTGGAGTTGTGAACTTTCGTACTGCAACACGAGACTTCTTTTTCTCCAAACTAGGAACTTGCACGCGATACTGGCATACTATGGTATCCGGCAAAAGTAGTGTATATTGGTCAGTGCTGACAGGGGCCGAGCAGGGGGGACTCAATGCTGTCTTTCAGGTAATTTACGAGATGAGAGCCAATCAATTGCTTAGAGTTGCCTTACTTATCTGCTATTATGTCTGTGCGTTGATGTTTTAAACTCAGCCACCACTCTGACCAATGTACACTACTTTTGCCGGATACCATAGTACATTGCTACAAATCCACTTCTGACGAGAAGCGACAGTAAGTACATTGCAGCTACTGCCAATAGCAGCTTGGAACATTAATCTTCATCATCACGTAGTCAGCGAGAAGAAGATCGCATTTGCCAGCAAGAGTCTGACCGTACTTGGTACCTCTCAAAACTCACGAAGCTACTGTAGGAATACACAAGGCAGTGGACTGTAAGGTCGCAGCGTTGGGGTAACCGGTAACCGCCCTTTGCCACTTTGTAGGCCATATTGACAATCTTACAGTTCTGAAAGCAAAGGCTCATATTCTTGGCATTCGTTAATTAGAGGAGAATAGAAGGAGACTATTATCTAATTAAATTGACCTTCCAACGTCGTGTATCTGTTGGTTGCTGCTCCTTTCCGATCCTAGATGTTGGTGTTCTATTTTTGGCGACGCTGGAAGCTACATAGTATAGTTTGTTATTCTTAGCGTCCCATATCAACGCTATTATCCCGCTTTGTGAAGTGTCTGGGGTAGTCCGGAACATCCTAGTTAATTACTCTAGTATAAGACTGGTCTCTATTCTTTTCGCTTCATTCCAATTTCGGCGTAATAAAGCACGGACCGAAAACGTTTCTGGCTGGTAATTAACTACCTAGCGCCTAATCTTAGGTATGCCGAGTCCTGCGTTCCTTGCCGTAGTTCTAAACGATGCGCCCTATGGATGACAATCTAGACACGTTTTGGGACACACTTCTCCTCTGCAGCGCAAAGATCCATGCACAGCAAGATTGTAATTCTCTTTCAAGACGTTCTTGGTGTTTCTATGCATTACTGTCAGGCCCTGCTAGAGAGTTGTTAAAGTGCACCCCAATAGCTAGTAACGTGCACCCTAATAACCCTATACAAGTTAGATTCAGCTGCAAGGCAGCTAGGGACCCTAGCACAAACGTATTGTATAGTATTAGCAATAAAAATAGATACGCGCGTGTTGTTGTTTAGCTGCTAATTACTATCCTAGTTATCTCTAATACATGTTAGTGTAGGCAAGTTAATAATAACATTAATAATAGCGTTAATATACTCTATAGGCGAGTTGTTTATACAGGCAAGTTGCCTACTCTGCTAAGACTACACTAAACCTCTACCCTATTATAGCCTGTATTAGCCTATTTTAGCTTTATATTTAGTAGATTAGTATATAATATTATTTAGTAACACTTTTTATAAGCTTCTTATATATGCGCAAGTTATGCCCTACTTTTTAGCACCTCTTATAGTATCTTTAGGTTACCTTACCTCCTTTAATATATACTTGCTTTCTTATCTTTTTACTATTACTACACACCCTAAACTCTATTAGAGTTATTAGCTAAAGGCCTTCTTTAGCTATTAGAATTCTCTTCTACTATAACTACTTTCTTTTATTAATTTACATTGCGCAGTAGCCTTATTTGCTACTTAAAGCTTAGCATTATTCTTTTAGAATAATACTAGCTTATATACTACTAAAGCTACGCCTTTAGTAAGCGTTTTAAAGGCTTTAACTATTAAAATTAGTAAGCTGTCTATATACTATAATATCTTCTATTAAACTAGTGTTAATTGCAACCTTAATTATAAGGTATTACTTAGAGTTTAAGACTACTAAGGCTTATTTTTAATAGTAGGTAGTAGTAGGGTATGTAGATAGATATTAAGGCTTATTATAACCTATTCTAGGTTAAAGGAAACTAGTCTAGCACCTTAGAATCCTTCTTAGATATTACTAGAAGAGAATAACTTCTTATAAGCGCCTATAAAGTATAGAAGAAACTTAGTTTTAGATATATACAATATAGTTGTGTATAAGATCCTTAGCTTAGTGCCTATTGTAACGGGCTAGGCCTAGGTGCTAGCTCCTTAGCGTACACTGCCTAGGCAGTACTCTAGCTTATGCTCTTAGCATAGACTAGAGCCCTGCTACAGAGCTAACATGTCTAAAACAAGGTTATAAAAACTCTGCAACCTCTACTTTAGAAGTTGTTCTCTATTAAATCTATCTTGTATTCTACTAGCAAATTCCCTTAGAGGTTAGCTCCTTACAATTAGATTTGATTACTAACACAAGGAACAATAAGCAAGACATTTAACAATGCCGCTAGGCGCCTAGGTAAATACAGCATTAAGCTGTGCACTAGTAACAATAATTAATTAGACATTAAGACTAAACTCTAGAACCTTACTACCTTGTTAGTACTAGAGGAGTAGTAGAATAAGCTACTAACTTCTGTACTAAAATGCCTAACTACCTATTAATTATAGGCAACCCTACCTAAGGCTGTAGTAACTATTACTAACAACAAGACCTACTCTACTATAGACTCTAACTAGGACCTACAAGGAGAAAACATAAGCAAAACTATATAAAAGTTAGTTAAAGCCTAGTTCTAAGCCTACGTTGTATCTATAAGATTACTAAACTATGTTATAACACTTCTTACCTTTATATAAGTAATTAATAACAAGCTAAGCAAGGCTGTAAAGTTACCTAATATAGGTAAGTTTAGTAGCAACTAACGCGCATATAGGACGTTTGAGTCCTAAATAAAGAATAAGCTAAAGTTTATAAGAGACTAAGAAGCTGTTCTAGGAGTTGCCTACATGTTTAACAGGCTAGCAGAATAAGCTGCGTAGGTTAGCTTATTATAGAAAGACTATAACCTAGTAGATATAACTAATTAGTTCTAGTACTTCTTAGACAAATAGTATAAAGACTTCTTATATAAAGAGTATTTTTAGTAGAAGCTCTAGACTATTACTATAAAGAAGAGCAGCTAGAGTGTTAAGGCTTTTGATATAGAGTTTATCTAGCTAGCCTATAACACTGCTAAAGAAGACAACACAAAGAACCTTAAGACTAGGTATATATCTACACTTTGTCTAGACCTCTAAGAAAAGATAGTGTTAGTAGACATCTTAGACAACTAAGATCTCTAGAGCCTTATAGCTAGAGTTTTAGTAGTAGAGGTTAACCTTTATAGGTCTAAGGCACTAATAAACAGCGCCTTTAGACAACATACACAAAGGAAAAACCTAAATAGTATAGACTAGGAACCTACTAAGGTCTACTTTAGAAAGATTAAGTTAGATAACTAATAGTAAGCAGAGTAGTAGACTTAAGAAGTCTTAGACTAATAGAGAGCTGCTAACATCTATCTAAGATGCAGAAAGAAGAGCTACTATATAGACAGATGTAAGTTAGCCCTAGCTAGAAGACTAAATAATGTCTAGGTTAAGAGCACAATTGCTAAAGTCTTTAGGAATAATAACTTAAATAATAAAGTTTTAGAAAACTAGAAACTCTTGTTTAAAGGTGTAAATAGGGGTTAGAAAAGAAGGCTACAAAAAGAAAAGAACTATTTTAAGAGTTTTACTAATAGTAGCTAAATAGCAAGCCTATATTACTGTATGTAATAGTATAGGACAACACTATAGTATATATATTAATTAATACTAGGTGCTTAATATATAGCATAGTCTCCTTTAAGTTTATATTATAAAACACCCTTTAACACACTCCTACGTATAGACATAAGGTATTAGGCATAGCTAGAAAAGTAACCTAGGTAACTAATGTTGTAAGAATAAAGATTAACATTAATAGCTATAGAGAAACCCTCTAGGCATATATACTAGATAGGGAAAAAGAGTACAACCTTATTCTAAGAAGACTATAGATAGATAAGAACAAAGTTACTATAGCACTAGCTAAGAAGACATTATTTATCTACTTCTTACAGACATAAGTAAGAAGTAGAGAAGGCATCTATCCTAACTAACTACCTAAGCCTATTAGCTTAGAGTTGTACTAGGCGCTAAGGAAGAAGTCTAAAATAGACTAAACTATAGAACTGTTTACTGTATTAATAGCAGACATTTAGAAGGTCCTAAAGAGGAAGGAGCTAATAGACTCCTAAGACCTTCTCTTAGAGTTCCTAAAGGATAAGTTTAAAACATTTATAAAGGAGGAAGTAGATAAGCTAGCGCCTTACTACAGTTCTAATATAGATTATATAATTAACCTTTATTAAGCAAGACAGTAAAACTGTAATAGTACTATAGGGACTACTATACAACATGTCTTATAAAAATCTTCTAGTGCTACAACAACAACTTACTAGCTACTTAGACAAGAGCTTTATTTAAGTTAGTAATCCTAGTGCGTCTGCCCTAGTACTGTTTATTAAGAAACTAGGCAGAGGCCTCTAGTTTTGTATTGATTATTGAGCACTAAACGCAATTACTAAGAAGAACTAGTACTTATTACTTCTAATCTACAAGACTCTCTTGCAGATATCAAAGGCGTTATAGTTTACTAAGGTAGACGTTATCTAAGCCTTCTACAAGATTAGAATTGCTAAAGGAAATAAATAGAAGACAGCTTTCTAGACAAGATTTAGGCTCTATAAGTAGTTAGTAACACTGTTTAGACTAGCTAATACTCTAAGTACGTTCTAACAGTACATTAACTAGGTTTTAAGAGAGTACCTAGACAAATAGTGCTCTGCCTATGTAGACAATATATTAATCTACTCTAATAGTACCTAAGAGGAACATAACGCCAAAGTTAAAGAAATTATCTAGAAATTAGGAGCTATAGAGTTACACCTTAATATAAAGAAGAGTAAGTTCTCTGTTAAGAAAACTAAGTACTTAGGATTTGTTATTAAAGCTAGTAAGAGCATCTAGATAGATCCTGTAAAAGTTGCTGCTATAAAGTTATAAGAACCTCTAAAGATAGTAAAGAGAATCTAGAGCTTCTTAGGGTATGCAAACTTCTACTAATAGTTTATTAATTAGTTTTCTAGTATAGCGGAGCCTCTTACACGCCTAACAGGAAAAAAAATAATCTTTAAATAAAGAGAACTCTAGCAGTAAGCCTTTAATGCTATAAAGGCTGTATTTACTAGAGAACTAGCTCTTATAAACTTTAATCTAGATTTAGAAACAGTGCTAGAGTATAACATGTTAGGATAGGCAATTAGAGGAGTACTATCTTAATGTAAGAAAGACAAGATACTTTGTATAGTAGTATACTTCTTAGCTAAGAACTCTAAAGCAGAAGTAAACTACACTATTTATAACAAGGAAATACTAGCAGTAATTAAGTGCCTCTAGAAATAGAGCACAGAACTAAAGCAGGTAAAAGAATTTATAGTTGTTACTAATTATAAGAACTTAGAGTATTTCTATAAAGCTTAACTTCTCTTAGAAAGACATATCTAATAGTTAAGCCTCCTTAGCTAGTTTAACCTTACCTTTGCCTATAGGCCTAGTAAGGTTAACAACTATGCAGATGCGCTTTTAAGGAAAGAAAAAGACATCTCCTTGTCTACAGAAGATAAGAGGACTAAGACTAAACAGTTTTAACTGTTAAAACCATTTATATAGGTAGTAAGGACTAACCTAAGAGACAACTCTACTAACAATATATAAGTTTTCTTCTTAGGACTATATAGAGTAGACTAACTCCTCTTTGTAATATTCTAGAATTGTAAGGAGCTAACCTCTAAGGGAATTTGCTAGTAGAATATAAGATGGATTTAATAGAGAACAACCTCTAGGGCAGAGGTTGCAGAGTTTTTATAACTCTGTTTTAGACATTTTAGCTCTGTAACAAGGTTCTAGTCTATGCTAAGAGTGTAAGCTAGAGTACTGCTAAGGCAGTGTACACTAAGGAACTAGCACCTAGGCCTAGCCTATTATAGTACTCCTCTATTTATCCCTTGTTTATTAGCGTGTGTCTTGGTTAAAAGAACTTTGTTACCTACTCTCTACTTTCTGCATTCTTTGTTGCACTACCTTCTAAGCCTATGCACCTTCCTTTTAAGACCTTACTACTATCTAATTATTTAACTGCCCTGTCTTGCTTAATTTTAACAATAGTGCTTTCTAAATTGCTCTCTACCTTGCGTTCCCCTACTAAGAAGGCGCAAGGCAAGTAGGTAAGTTGCTCTTCCTCTTTTTATTCTGCTTACTTACTAACTTTCTATTTTACTTAGGCCTATAGCGCTGCTTCTGCAGATCCTGCCCCTCCTAACACTTATTTAGCTAAGAAGGCGAAGCTTACAATAGAGGATGTTGTCCTTAAGAATAATAAGATTAAGGAAGCCTCTAACAATGCTTCTATTAACGCTTAAGCTAAGAGTTAGAGTAAGTAGTCCCTGTGTACTTAACACACTAGCAGCTATAAAGATTCTAACATTTGTGTTAACTGCGTGTTAGCTAGCTAGATCTGTACCTTTACTACTAGTAGCTATTCTACTAGCTGCGCTAACTGTATTCTTAGCTACGCTTGCTGCTACAAGGTAAGTTTCTAGTTCTTATTACTTAGTGTTCTTTGCTCTAGCTAATTATCTCCTAGGCTCTACATAAAACCTAGAAGACTCTAAACAAGTACTATATCTTCTTATAGTTCTCTAAGGGCAACTCTATAAAGCTCTTAAGCGTTATTAAGCCTATCTAAGTAGACTTTAAGAAGCGCAAGAACCTTCTATGTTACACTAACCTTGCATCCTAGCTAAACACTTGCTTGTCTACTACTAGGTACAAGACTAAGTAGTCTAAGTATAAGACTAAAGTTAATAAGGTTAAGGCTTATCTTTCTCCTGCTGTAGTCTTTGTAGAGCGCACTACTATTGCTGCTAAGAAGGTAGTAGTCTAGGCTAAGACTCTAGTAAGTTTTTTTTTTTTTTTTTTTAAATTTTTATAA